>APFE030432434.1:12221-59377 GCA_000404065.3 Pinus taeda | reverse complement strand
CTTCAAACAAAAATTTCTCCTCAGACCTGTAACCTGCAACCTGTAATGGCAAAACAAAACACCCAAAGATAATATGTGCAAGAATCGAAACTGAAAACCCTAACTAAATAATTACAATATTCACAAACTGCAGACTCTAAAATAGCCAGATTTCTCGTTATGCCACAAATATTTTCAGAATTTCAATTTTAATGTGAGATACTTCAGAAAACCCTGCATGCATTCATTAAAAAAAAAATTCAGATGATAAGCGCGGGATTAAAACTAGCTGGGCTCTTTCAGAAAATGCAATCCGGGAGTTGGCTGGTTCAGCCGAGAACTTCCCCGAACGCCCGGTAAACTCAAAACTAAAGATACCCTGCACAGCTTAAATCAACAATTAATCATAGAGGGAGAAAACAATAGTGAAATTCAGATCAAATGGAGATACCTGCCATTATATTTCAAAATCTAAACTATCATTCAAACCCCAGAGATCAGACAAGATACCTGTGCCTGAATCAATCTTCATCAAGCTAAAATCAATAGCTGAAAATAAACTTATGCAGAAAAATAAAACATCTTACAGCACTTTCAGAAGAGTAACACCAGCAAGATTTTTAGCCCCAAAGTCTTTCTTTATTGCACAAGAAATGACTACAAGAGAGCTTTCTTTAGATCCAAATTGAATATGATGTAGCCTTGACATGCTACAAAGAGCAGTGATCACAACAGCTATGGATATTGATCTAATAGATCAGTGATCTCAGTTTTAGTGTAATGAAAAGGAGCAACCTAGTCAAGATGAGAAAGGAGCAGTGTCAAGGTCCTAGTTTCTCAACATTACATCATAAACTCGACGAAGGCTACAGTAGTAAAGAAGATCTTAATGAAGCAATCATGGTGCAACAGTGAGCTAGCTGGAGGAACAGCAAGATGATAATGTCCTTATGCCACATTGTTGTAGGTGATAGCGTGACTCACTTGAGATCTGTTTTGGGCATGTTGACATTGTTCTTGAAGGACAGAACCACAATGAAGAAATAGTGCAGCCTCAGATAGAAGGTAAAACAAGTCTGTCTAAGAAGATCTCTCAAAAGAAGATTGGAAGACATTGTTGTTCAAGGATAAAGATAGTTTGGTACTGTGTGTAGACCTTACTTGCTGCTGGGCTAGGCCACAGGCCATAGCCAGCAGCATAGATTGTGTTAAGGGTTGCACAAATTAGTCTTGCAAATATGGCAGTACTGAAACCTCAACTTGGATCATGACTGTAGCAAGGATGAACTGAAGTTTGATGCACCGGCTCATATAGCAGTGACAGCTAGTACTACAGGAAAAGGACAGCATTCTGGAAGATGCAGCATGATTGGATGCAGTATGGTGATGGGTTCACCTTGAAGAAATATGTCGTCACCTAAGTTTAGATCTGCAGTCCTTGTCATCAGATCTGCAACCTCATTATGTCATCTTCATGGTGAAGATCTCTGCTCTTATCTTGTCAAGTCAAAGTGTTGACTTCTGATGTATATGTACTCTCTCTCTGCTAAACTATTGAAGAACATAGAAGAAGAATTTATCAAGGGTTTCCCCACATTGGGGTTTGTCCCTGGCTGGCGCCACATCTTGTGTCCTCTTGTCTTGGCTTGTCTTCTACGATTTATGTTTATGTTCCATCTGCAGTTTACTTTAACGCTAATGTAATTGCTAACTGTGAAAATTTAAATGAATTGCTCTAGCATAGAACATACCTAAAATTAACAGAGCTTGTGTAGTGAGGGGCGAGGATAATTTGGTTGGACGATTGGGGAGTCTTCTCCTGGGCTAGCATACGCAGCAGAGAGGCAAAGAGACACCAAAGAGAGGCAGCGCAGTACCCAGGAGGAGTTGACGCTGAGCCAAAAGGGCTCACGCAGAGGCAGCGCAGTCCTCCAAACAGAAGTCCGAAAATTTTTTGGGGTTGACGTCTGAGCCAGGAGGGTTGATGTCAGAGCTCTAGGAGAGCAAATCGACCCAGCGCAGAGCTGACGTAGGACCAGTGCAGAAATAGACAGGGACACGTTGGTTCTGCTGCCGGATCAGCCGAGACTTGCCCGGTAGAGTGAGGTAATCTCACAAATTTCTTCTGCCAATTGTATTTCTTTGTAACTAGATTGTCAAGAGAGCATCTAGAGTTGTATTCAAAAAATTACTGGATAATAATAAAAACCCTCGTAGTCGCTGCACTGATTTTCCCGCATTGGGTTTTTTCGAGGACATTTGTCCAAAAATAACTGTCACTTGTGTTGTATCTTTCTCTATTGTTTTATTCTTGTTTTGGGCATATTATTTAATTGGTGTAGGATGCAGTGTATTAGCTTCGATATTTGTTGTAGTAAGCAGTAAATAATTTGTTTCAGAAATTAACAAATAGGAGAAGTTCAATCAATTGCTGTAGTGCACATAGTGCCACCTGAAATTAACAAATAGGAGACCAAAAGGCATAACCAGGAACTCGGAGTGCACATAGTGCCACCTGAAAGTGGTCTTAGGGACATCCTGGTCCCTCATCCTGATCTGGTGGTACCCTAAGCGTAAATCAATCTTGGTGAAGAATTTCACTCCCCTCGGTTCGTCCATCAGCTCATCTATGCGTGGGATAGGGTAGCGCTTCTTCATGGTATTCTTGTTAAGGGCCCTGTAGTCAATGCACATCCATAGGGACCCATCCTTCTTCTTCACCAAAACAACTGATGAAGCAAAAGGGTTGGAGCTAGGCCTGATGTGCCCAAGTGTAAACAGCTCATGAATAGCCCTCTCTATCTCATCCCGGTTTGCCTTGGGATGTTGGTAAGGGGTAGGAATCACAGCTTGTACCCCTGGCTCCAGCTCGATGGTATGTTCAAACCCATGGTCAGGTGGTTGACCCGGCGGTATGTCTCCAAACACTACTTGGTACCTGTCTAAAATGGCCTGTATATCCGGGTGCGGTGACTTGGGTTAACCCCTAGCCTCTGAAATCCTCAAGTCCACAACCCACTCAATGTCCTCGTGTCTCAAATTTGCCTCCATCCTGTGGGTCGAAACAGTCTGTGTAGGGTAAGAGTGCATACCCTGTAGCAAAATTGGTTTACCATCTGGCCCTATGAATTCCATCTCCAACTTCCTCCAATCAGTAGTGACTCTACCAAGAGAATAGAGCCACTGGACACCCATCACCACATTGGTGTCTGACACATCCACCACGAAGAAGTGACTTGTCACTAGGTAGTTCCCCATGGTCACTGTCAAAGCTGGAACATAGTGTGTGCACTATATGATTCTATCACCTAGCACCAGAACCGAAAAACCCTCAAACTCCTCGGTTGTGATACCCCTCCTCTGGACCATTTGTGCATCAATGAAATTGTGGGTAGCCCCATTGTCTACTAAAACCGAGACACGCTGCCCCCCCCACAGTGCCTCTGATCCTCATAATCAAAAACTTGGGTGCCACACGTAGAGATGCGAGGACCCCTCCTGATGGAGCGAAAGGAGATCCCCCTGGTCCAAATATTTGGTCCTCCCCACTGCATTCTGCAAGGTAGTGGATATGTTGGACTTCACCAGTCCCTTTAGTGGCTCTGCTAGCCCCTCTATAAACATGAAGACCCTCCTGTACTCCAATAGATCCAGCACCATCAATGGTAGCCTCAGAAACTCCAAAATGTAAGCCTCAATGCTCTCAGTCTGCTTGAGCCTTGTCAACTCCCCAAAGTGCTCCTCTGGATCCTTCCTCTCAAAACACTCCAACACTCTCCTGGTGAAATCCTCGTAGGCTATCACCTCAGCATGTCCCATTGTAGTTAGCCCATGGAACCACCAATCATGGGCCTTTCCCTCTAAATATACCGTGGAAATTTTTATTGCCTCCCTCTCTGTCATCTGGTTTAGCTGGAAGTACACATCTCACTTCTCTACCCATGCTCTGGCTTAACTCTTAGAAGGACCATCAAAATTTGGGAGCAATAGTATCCCCACAGTACGCTGCAAATTTGTCCACTGTGTGTAGTTTCCCCCACTCTGTCCCTTGGGCCTATCATTGCCCTTCAGCTAGCAAGTCTCTGAAAGTGATAGCTTCCCTGAACTCGGGTCCATAGTACTGATACTCCAAGAAGTAGTCCCCAATAGGCAACTCCTCCTGCCCTTGCTGCCCACTAGCTCTAGATGTCAAGAATGTCCAAATAGGGGATCTAGTTGGTGTGTTAGGAACAAGAGGCATGTTGGGGTTAAGGGATGTGTGGTGCTACGAAGTGTCAGAGCCAATTCCCCTTGAATTCCCTTACCCTTGTTGTTGCCACAATTCTATTGCCTTAGCTCCTCAATGCTCTTGGACAGGTCCTGTACTGCCTTCAGTAAATGATGAGCAAACTCCTCCCCCTTATCTCTTCTATCTCCCTCATTCTCTGCCATGTTTGTTTCCACAACCTCCAGTTCAGTTATCATTGGATCTGGAGTAATCTGCAACTGCCTTTCCCAACTCTTGTACCTCTATCTCTAGTAAGTCACGTTTTTCCTATCCTCTAGTGTCATAGACTACGCTGCTCCCACAGGTTGGGCCAAGTCTATGAGCTTTGATACCACTGTAATATTCCTAGGGAATTTTTACAGTAAATAACAAAACATACATAGACAAAAAGCCACAAAAATTAAACACATGAATCAGACCATGAACATGCACCAAAAACTGCGTTGCGGAGCCATTTTGTTAGAATATGAAGAGGCTACAATGAGGTGTTGGAAAGAGTACACCTGGTGTTGCTCAAGGCAAGCTAACTAAGCCCAAATGAACAATAACAAGTCCCCCTCAGGTATGTTGCTACTCTATCTCCTGGCTCTATGTTGAACTACCAAGAAATTAACCCTGGCCTCTCCATCAAATACCCAAAATAACCCATGAAGTAATTGGGCTATGGTTGACCTTGGCATTTCGGCCCTCTTTTCCCTCTATGGTTCTATTGCTAAGAAATTGACCCACCTATCAATCTTCGCTACAAATGGCCCCAAAAATCGCTGCAATCTCCAAGAAAATACTCTGTCGAGCTCCTCCTCAAATCTCAGGCCGAAAATCCCTTCACTCCTCAACTCCCAATTGTGCCTCCTCCAAGCACTACACAGTCCCTACACTGCTGCTAATGACTCCTCCCCACAAACTCGCACTCCCACACGCTGGAACAATCAGAAAAGGATGGAACTCCCTCCTTCAGCTAGCACTCAAAGTCCACCAAAGCAAGGGTTGATATTTCCGCTCAAAAACACTCGTGTGCTAAACAACACGTAGACTTGGCTTCATCTTATGTGTGCTATGTCAAAGAAAAGATTTCTGAATAGATGAATAAATCACCAAATGAGTGCCTTCCCTTCCTTTTTGTCAAGACTCAAAAGGCCTCCAACGTGCTCATGTGGGCCCATCTCAATTTCATCCCACCAAATTTCCCTCCAAGGCATGTGTATTCTCCATGTGTGGCCCCCATGCTCCACTAGGGGCTCAATATTCCCTTCTACCTCTAATGTTTGGGACTTGATTTTAATCAGCAACCAATGTGGGGCCTCTAAACCCACATTTCCTAAGTGCAAACATGTATTAAGACAATTTATCAAAATTGATATTTCACTTAGCAATAATGCTAAGTGGGAATATCACAAACAGGGTCAAAAAAAACTTATGTTTTGTGAGTGAAAGCCCTAGACAGAGCTTACCTAGACCCACACTGTCTTGCAATAGTCCACAAGGAAGGCTTTAGATATGTTCTTGAATCACCATAGAAAGGGTACAAAATTAAGTCAAAGATATTTCAAATACAATGACTTTCCTTTACAGAAGATGCATACTAAATGCCCTTAGATAATCAACCACAAAATGTTTGAACTACTACAGAGATGCCACCCTTTAATGCTACAAGAATCTCCCTAAAGAGGGTTGAGTAGGACAATGCCATAGTGCCCACGAATAGCCTCAGACTTGTTTCCAGACCTGCCTCAGAAAACCCGAATGGCTAGAGAAGATGCTCTATTGCCCAACGAAAAACCAATATGAAAAGATAAACATTAAGAGTCCAAAAGATTCCTCCATAACTCAGTCTGCAGCTTTAGATTTTCGTGACTACACAAGGCCTCAGATCAATGATGCATGCAAATGATTTTTCACAAGGGGGATTTTCAGGTCTAAAATGGGCCTCCTAAGAAAAATGTACAACCAAAATAAACTTTATAAGAACTAATAGGATTCAAGATGATGATGTCAACCATGGGGGATGATTCACCATTTTTTAGGTAAAAAGATTAAAAAATAATAAAATAATAAAACTACTTTTTCAACTCATATTTTCAACTTATCTCCCTAAGGTTTTAATCAAATTTTGAGCGGGAGTACTCGTTGGACACAAAATTTAATTCCTCATCCAAGGACTACCCATGTTGCATACTTTCAATGGACCCTGCTACACAAAAAATGAGAAATACATGAAAAAACGTGATTGCAATCACATTTTTCGTGTATTTCTCATTTTTCGTGTAGTAGTGTCCATCGAAAGTATGCAACATGGGTACTCCTTGGATGAGGAATCTAATTATGCATCCAACGAGTGTTGCCACTCGAAATTTGAGTAAACCAAACAGGAGATAAGTTGAAAATATGAGTTGAAAAAATAATTTTTTCATTTTTCCCTCTAAAATCTGATGATGTAATCTAATCTTATTTTATTATTTCCACTATTATTTTATAATTTCCTTAGGAGGCCCATTTTAGACATCAAAATTCCCCTAATGTTTATGCATTTGTGGAGGATCTAAGTTATATTTATAGTAGTCAAAGGGTCATCAACAAGGGGGTGGGGAGAGGACGTAATAAATTGAAAGAAGTCGACCTTCAAAAACTCAAATTTGAATTTGGAATTTTGAATTTTGGAGCCGACTTAATCACCAAGATTTTATGATTAGTCAAACCATTTTTTTAAGGTGCCAATAGCTGGAATAATCCACATGTGAGTTATTTAAATTTTTGAGAACCAATTAACAAGCTGCCATTAGCATCACAGTTTGAGGTTCCTTGACCAACTTTCAAGGCTTCAACATTGACCAACCATACCTTCTCATCCATGAGGAGTTATGGGACATGCCACCTACCGTTGGAATCGGCACGACGAGGAGAATCAAAGGAAGATGGTCTTGAACCAAAAAGCACAAATCTTCTTTGTCGATGTCCTTAACAAAGGCGGGCTTCTTCTGGCAGCTGCTTGGGTTAACATCATTGACAACCATGGTTCAACACTAATAAAGACATTTTCTCTTAGAAAAAATTCATGGGCTTGGAGATAATTTATTCTCTTGTGCTCTTAGCCTCATTGACACTTCCGAAACTAGAAGACCTGTCTGAGCTACAAAATCTAACACCCACGGGGTAACGCTAGAAGCTCCTTCCACCACCTATAACAATCACTTAAAGTGACCAAGGTCACCATTCTTGCAAGCCCTTAAATCACATCTCAACCAAAATAGATCAACCAATCATTATCAATCTATCACATAATGAATCAACCAATCTTGGGCCTTGAAGATCATCAAACAATCAAATAAAATAGCAATTACTTAATTAATAATCAAGGGGCATAATTAAGGTTGTGAGGACTTTATGTCACTTACAAAGCTCCTTTCCCCTAGCCTACTTAAGCCCCCTTGCCTTTCCCCTTTTTTGTAGATCATTATCCCCAATTCTTTTATCCTTTTATGCAGCAAGTGGTGTAATTTTTTTTTATTACCATTCAATGCACAATCTTACATATTACATCATGCAGTTTTCGCCATTCATCATATACATACACAACACTGAACTGAAGATCACAATTGGGTTATTACATGAAATTTGAATCAAGAAGATTTTCATGGTCATATTATATCCCTAACGTCAATATTTTCATTCTTGACTATCTTTATGACATTATTTCATGTTTTTCATTTTTTCTATCTCTATATATATGTTTCCATATTTTTTGTCTACTTTCCATACTTCTTTAGAAAGGTGTATTTTCGCTATAATTTGGATTCTATACATATGTTTTTAGAACATACGCACTGACCATCATTGTGAAGTTAAGAGTAAGAGTTATAAATGCAATATTAAAACATTATATCGGAAATCATGCAAAGTACAGAATCTGAACGTACTTCCATCAAGTGGTGCTGCTTGTCCTGCATTAGCTGACTCTACTTCATCTATGATAAGCTCAAATCCTACATACCTACAGCAAACTAGAGCATCACAAGAAAGCTAAGTTGGCATGAAATATAGAGTGAGGTTATTATTCTTGTTACCTATATATGAAATATTCATCTTCATTGAACACTTAAATGCACAGAGACAATGTGAAATATTAAGATAACAAGACAATTCTACTATGAGTATGCAAAGAGAAAAACTTTCTATCTTGCACGTCTTTCTGAACTAGTTATGGTACATTACAAGACCCATATCTAAGATCTTTTCCAACATCCTACTAAATATGCTCTTTCAACTATTGTGTGTGCCATTTTAGACATTCATAACCCTGTAGTTCAGATAAGATACAACAAAATTAATTGTATTTAAAGGAGAAAAATAAAAAGTCAATGAAAGGAAATGAGTCCTTACCAAATAAGACCAAGTAGGCCGAAAATGTAAAAGACAGATTCCCAACCAAAATTTTCAATACAAGGCGGGGCAAATAAAAGCCTACAAAGTTGAGCAAAAGACAAAGTTAGAGAATTCCTATTAATCCCTATTAATCCTCTTTGCTGAAAGACATTGCATATTTCTTTGAAATCATATAACTGAGCACATCTCCATCTGGAGGATGACTCATCTAATATTTTAAACATTACTTTTAATATTCAATGAAATGATCATGTTCAATATAATTGTAACAGCCTTTATATTATTGGAAAACGATATTTTCTAAGCAGTGGCTATGTTATTTCATATGTAGATGGGAGGCAGTGATTGCAGAACACTCTGCTATAGTGATAGCCAAAAATTGTGGCCACCAGCCGAGATTTTTTATTTCCACGAGAAGAAATGGCCACAAGACAGGAATCAAACTTTGTCTGATATGACTTGTAAGTTATGACATAAGATGTGGCAGTGTCATTGGGTGCCATAGGCATTCATAAGAAAAGGGACAAACCCATATAGTCCAAAAGGAAAAAGAAGTGTACAATTAATGTAAAAGATGCAAGAGCTGAGATGCAGTCAAGAAGACTCTTGTATTTACGGGATATAAGAGACATGACTATTCTAATGGACACGAACAAATCTAATAATTATTAAATATAATTAGAGTAATTAGGTATATTGCATTTATAAATATACAAGGGAAAAATTGTCTGAAACAACAACCATCGCCTGATTAATGATAATTTGATAGGTCAAATTTATACCAAAATCATTTAGATAACCATATTTTTATAGTGACTAGAGAGTGGTAGTTTGTTGTTGGCAGCTTGCCACGCACTATAGGAATTAGGAGAATCCCAGGCATCCCTATTAGAAAGGAGAATGCTTAAGACAGCCCCTTGACTCAGGGCATCCAAGAAATGTTGTCATACCAACCCCCACAAACAAGGATGCCCATATTTTTTAGTGACTAGAGAATGGTAGTTTGTTGTTGGCAGCTTGCCATGCACTATGGGAATTAGGGGAATCCCAGGCATCCCTATTAGAAGGGAGAATGCTTGATACTACCCCTTGACTAAGGGCACCCAGGAAATGTTGGTACGCTATCCCCTACAAACAAGGATGTTGTGGGAAATTTTCTCCGTCTCTCTATCCCATATGTATAGGGTGTGATGGAAATGCATCCCCACATAACACTGATTTCCCTTTAAGTTTCTCTGAAATCATTTCAACCGTTAATCATTTGATCCCTTTATATAATGAAATTTAATGAAAAAGAAGACAGATTTAGATCTAACAATAGTATTTCTTGTTGCAAGTAAAACACGTAACTTACTTACCCCAGAACACTTCCAACACTTAAACCACTGAAGACAAAGGCAACTGCTCTTGAACGCTCTGTTGAAGGAATTGTCCTGCATTCAGACAAAGTCAATAGGCTAAGAAACTATAATCTCTAGACTAACATTTGAAATTGAACCTATTTGAAATAAGAATGGCCTTCTGTGTTATTTCGATATTTCTAGGATACAAAACCAAACAGCAAGTCCACAAAAAAACTACCAATAATAAGAATTGCAGAATACATTTCTAATGCAAATGATATGTTTTACAAAAATAAGCTACAGAAAATCCCTGTAAGATAGAAATTTAAAGACTACAATTCACATTTGTATTTGGCAAAACAACTTTAACTCAAAATCATTTACTGAGTTTAAATGCATCACTAATAAAAGAATAAATTACAATAATATTTCTAATTGATGCAGATATGGCCACAGATACAAATACAGTATCCAGAACGAATACAACAAATTTTTAGAACCACCTCGATACAATCTGCCTAGGATATGTCAAACAATAGATATGTGTTTGTGTCTGTAGTATGTATATGGATACCATTCATGAAATTGGAGATAAAGCCAAAAGGAGAGTTATCATTAATATTAACGTGTGATGGGATTAGGCATCAAATGAGGATGACAAGCATTACCAGTACATTAACTATTTAAAAATGGTTGAGATACCATTCTGGATATTGGACACTACGAGAATTGGATTTACTGGATTTTGGGTCGAATGTCTAAAATTTCACAGCAAACAAGAGCAGGGTTTTGCTTATTCTTATTGAAATTAGTTCTTGTTAAAATAATTATTTTTTTAATTGTGGTATTGCTTTCGGAGCCAAACTTATTTTAATGCTAGGAGACAAAATTGGGGAATTTGTTAGTATTTGATCTGCTAGACATTCTATTGGAAGCTTAACATCTCTAAAATTGTAAAATTCAAGTACTTGTTTCAAGCAATTTAAAAATACTCTTGTGGAGAAAAGGGAGTGGCACAAAACTTTGAATTCAATCAATACAATACCTCACTAACTTAGAGAATGCCTGGTGGAATGCTAAAAATTCATGTTGTTTTATGAAATACAAATATTATTTGGGATTCATTAATCAGTCATGACCAAAAGTAATCAGTTGGACCACTCATGCTAAATCAACAAGAGATAATATAATGAACATCTTTTAAGTTTGAAAGTTCATAAATATATAAATATAAGAGGCACCTAAAATTTGTAATTAGCAATAATGATTACAACGATCAAAGATGTTAATTTTAGATATGTTCTATGCTAGAGCAATTTATTTAAATTTTCACAGATAGCAATCACATCAACATTAAAGTAAACTGCAGATAGAACATAAATATAAATCGCAGAAGACAAGCCAAGACAAGAGGACACAAGATGTGGCGCTAGCCAGGGACAAACCCCAATGTGGGGAAAACCTTGATCAATTCTTCTCTTATGTTCTTCAAAGTTCAGCAGAGAAAGTGAGAGAGATAGTACATTTACAACAGAAGTCAACACTTTGACTTATCTAGATCTGAGCATAGATCATTTCCTATAACGATGATACATGAGATCAGTTGAAGACATTCTGCTTCAACTGTTTCTCCAAGGTGACGGCTTCACCTATCGCGGAGTTGCCTTTCGTCCATTTGCTGCACCTTACCATGTGGCACCATGCTGTACCATCACAGTGCTGGACCTTTATGACTGAGCTGCTCTTATCTGCTTTCATCATCATGCTGCGCCTTATTACGCTGCATCTTCATCATCATGCTGCCCTTTACTAACATGCCCATTATGCTGCATCTTTCATCATCATGATCTGAGACTGTTCATGATTGAGGTAAGCGAGTTAATAGAAACAAATATAAGTGAATGCTTAAGACCCTTCAGCTCCATCTGGTTGATGACAGCACCTACAGGTATGTTGAGATGCTGCTCATAGATATACTGAGATCATCATTAGCCTTCTCTGATTTATTCATCCGAAGATATTTCCTTCAGGTCACAGGTATGCCGAGTATCACATATTTCATCATTGTGACTATTATGCCAAGACAGTCATATATATATATGCAAGACTGAGATAATCATTTAACGTGATCTCCATTTAGCAGAGACAGTGTTAGTGGCTGCCGAGATAGCATGCTGTTGAGAGAGTACCCATATACATTTATATACATGTGCTTAGGCTGTTTAGAAGGTAGGTCCGAAGTGATGTTTCTGTATTGCGGGTTGCAAGGGTTTGATTTTCATCCTCATTACTTCACCAAAACCCTTATCATATATGCTTAACCGAGACTGTATTCTTACAAAATACTGAACCTGCACCTTGACACCAAGAACCTGTACTCACCTGAGATCAGCGTCATTCTTCCTGCAGTGTGGATCTGCTCCCATACATGCGAGGTCTTGACTGCACCTAAACCCCAACCAAGGTGCAGTCAAGCCTTAACTGCGGCTCTGCTCCTCCATTGAAAATTCAGAGGCATCCGAATTTCTTCTTTGACTGTGTGAACTTTTGGCTGCGTGGACATGTCTCCTATGACTGTGTGAAGATGTCTTCATGACAGCGTATGACTTCAGTTCCTTTTCATGACAGCAGATAACTGCGGCTACAGGTCTTGACTGCAGCTACCTCGGCTTCATATACCTTGGCTCTCTGCGGCTAGGTGTCTTCCTCACTGCGGCTACTGCGGCTTCATATACCTTGGCTCTCTGAGGCTAGGTGTCTCCATTACAGCGTATAAGCTAGGGCATCATCTGCGTATAAGCTAGGGCATCATACACTTGGCCCAACGTATCTTCTTGTGTGTCTCTCCTTCACCAAAACCCAAGACATGGAGAGGAGGAGATCACATGAAGAGTGTGTCTTGACTTCAAATTTTCTCCTATTTATACTAAAACGTAGATGATGAATGGACATGACTATTGGGCTTTTGAGCCTATTCAAGTTGCTGGCCGACTTGACAATTTGTTTTATAACATAAATAAATTCATAACTTCATAAATACTTATCGTAATCAGATGATCTTTAGATCAATCCTACACCTCTCGATGAGAGGGATCCAATAAAAATATCAGCGACCATAAATAAGATGACCCACATGGAGTTTGGTCCTAGTTGCCAATTTTAACACTCCCTCTCAACTAGGGAAAACTCCATCCGTTGATCCATATATCCGACTGTACTATCTTTGCCATCAATGCCCTGCACTGCTCTACTCAGCTCTGCTAGCTCTGCTCTGCTCAACTCTGCTATGCTCTGCTAGCTCTGCTTTGCTCTGCTCAGCTCTATTGAACCATGAAGAAGAAGAATTGATCGAGAATGTGTCATACCATTCTCTACTGACCCGAAGTCAGTCACAGAGTGTGTACCGCTGGTACCAGACCAGTCTTCAACTGACCCAAAGTCAGTGTCATAGCATGTACCAATCTCACTGGTCCCAGACCAGTCCTCTATTGACCCGAAGTCAGTGTCATAGTGGGTACAACTCCTACCACTGGTCCCAAACTAGTATCATTGATCCCAGATCAATGAAGGTCATCCTAGCATAGGGAGTACAGTAGATACAACGATGTGTCCATCGGTACTACTATGGTCCCTATCCTCATTTCCCTGCTCATTGATCAGATGAGAGGTACTTCCCATGAGTCTCGGACTGCATGGGTAAGATGCCTCGACAGGAGAACTAATCATCCTGTCCACAGGAGAGTGAATCATCCTGTCCCACAGGAGAGCGAATCATCCTGTCCACAGGAGAGCAAATCATCTTGTCCCACAAGAGAGCAAATCATCCTGTCCACAAGAGAGCGAATCATCCTGTCCACAATCGCCATGGAGAACACATCATCCAGGCCCACAGGAGAACTAATCATTCTATTACATAGTCGCCACAGAGAACGAATCATCCTGTTCAGCACACGCCAGAGGGTGAGTCACCCTGTGGTCGTATGTTGCTCCAGTAAGAACCGCAAGCCCCCAGAGCTCAATGTATGCAACATGCAGGACCCTTTTACAAGGGTCTCTCGACGACTCCAAGTCGTTCGGGAAAATCACAAATTTGATCTTTCCCAGGGCTTTGACAAAGTGTAGCGACCTGTACATCATCTTAATGCGATGGAGCCTCCTTGCCCATCGACTTACCATATCCCGGATAAGGCGGTATCTGATGTCTATCTGCTGGAGCAATCATCGAATACGGGATTCCTCAATAATCGAATCCCACCTCTGGTTGTTACAGAATATCACAGTGGTATTCATCATGTGTACTCACTAAAGAGTTTCCACAACCAGGCAACTTCATACGAGATCATACTCATAGCTATGTATTCGGTCTCGACTTCTGCTTCCTGCTTCTCCATGATATCGAAGCAGAATCCAAAAAGAACCAGCACTGAGAAGTGCTCTAGTGTTCTTCCACATTGCCTGCCTAGCCAACATTCGAATAATTATGCAGTTTCATATTTCCGACAGTGTATCTCCATCCATGGGAGATTGTGCCCCAAAGATATCTCAGAGGATTCTTGGCATCAATCCAGTGAGGCTCAACCAAATATGGGCTCGTCATGCTAACTACAAAACATATGTCCAGACAGAAGTTCACCAAGAACATCAACGCGAATGAGTTTATGAAACTCAGTCACATTTCCCAAATCTGGTCCGACATCACTACCATATAACTTCTGGAAGTTAATATCCTCGAGGCAGTCACAAACTTGCAGTTTATCATTCCACATCCGGAATCCAACTCCCTCTTACTTCTACAAGTGAGAGGGTCTACATCTGTTAGAAATAGGTCATCCTCATAAGGTGCTAATATGAGAGGTCTATCATCCACAACCTTCGGATGGTTTGGATCCGTTTCACTCCTAGTGAATCTCAGCTTTATCAGACAACTATCGATCCTCTCATACTATGCCCGGGGTGTTTTTCTTCAAGCCATAGAGGGCTTTCTTCCACCTGCATATGCGAGATTCCTGATTATCAATCTCAAACCCCTCGAGTTGTTCCAGACCTGTGGACCTGCTACATAAGGCAAATGGTCCCCTTAAGACATTTTCCTTCTGTACATCTCAGACATGTACTTTCATGCTTTTTTTGAATTCGGACTTCCTTGTCACCATCTGACTCACAGACCTCCAGTGCTATGTGTCAATGGACATGGTCCCCGGTGGACTTCCTGGAACTTGATACAACCCTGAACTCAAAAACATCTTTGAAAAATTCTATTTTCAAACACGTACCTTTCCATCGACGAGTGCCACCTTAAAACCTTCGACTTCCATTCCAGGGGTTCCTTGCTTTTTATGAAGAGTTGGCCATTTCCTTGATGACCTGCATTACGTGTCATTCTCATTGAAGACGTCCCTAATGTTATCATCATCAAGTGATGTGTCCCGTCCATTCAGACACTCCTTCACATAATGGTCAAACTAGTTATTTGCCTTTCCTTCAACCTGAGATCCGGTCTTCCAATGAAGTGATCTTTAGGTAAGCCATATTTCGCTGCATCATTCTGATGATATTCTCTGCTTTGACTTCACCCTTAGTGAATGAGAAGAGGGATGATGATCCCATTGATCCTTTTGTCCTGTCCCAACTGTCTTTGGTGATTGCTCTTTCACTTTTGCTTGGGCATTGTCTTCACCTCAGCTCTGATACCATGTTAATTTTAGATATGTTCTATGCTAGAGCAATTTATTTAAATTTTCACAGTTAGCAATCACATCAACATTAAAGTAAATTGCAGATAGAAAATAAATATAAATCGCAGAAAACAAGCCAAGACAAGAGGACACAAGATGTGGCGCTAGCTACGAGCAAACCCCAATGTGGGGAAACCCTTGATCAATTCTTCTTTTATGTTCTTCAAAGTTCAGCAGAGAAAGTGAAAGAGATAGTACATTTACAACAGAAGTCAACACTTTGACTTATCTAGATCTGAGCATAGATCATTTCCTATAAGGATGATACATGAGATCAGTTGAAGACAATCTGCATCAACTGATTCTCCAAGGTAACGGCTTCACCTATCGTAGAGTTGCATTTCGTCCATATGCTGCACTTTACCATGTGGCACCATGTTGTACCATCCCAGTGCCGGACCTTTATGATTGAGCTGCTCTTATCTGCTTTCATCATCATGTTGCTCATTATGCTGCATCTTCATCATCATGCTGCCCTTTACTAACATGCCCATCATGCTGCATCTTTCATCATCATGATCTGAGACTGTTCATGATTGAGGTAAGCGAGTTAATAGAAACAAATATAAGTGAATGCTTAAGACCCTTGAGCTCCATCCGGTTGATGATAGCACCTACAGGTATGTCGAGATGCTACTCATAGATATACTAAGATCATCATTAGCCTTCTCTGATTTATTCATCCAAAGATATTTCCTTCAGGTCACAGGGAAGCCAAGTATCACATATTTCATCATTGTGACTATTATGCCAAGACAGTCATATATATATGCAAGACTGAGATAATCACTTAATGTGATCTCTATTTAGCAGAGATAGTGTTAGTGGCTGCCGAGATAGCATGCTATTGAGAGAGTACCCATATACATTTATATACATGTGCTTAGGTTGTTTAGAAGGTAGGTCCAAAGTGATGTTTCCGTAGTGTGGGTTGCAAGGATTTGATTTTCATCCTCATTACTTCACCAAAACCCTTATCATATATGCTTAACCGAGACTGTATTCTTACGAAATACTGAACCTGCACCTTGACACCAAGAACCTATACTCACCTGAGATCAGCGTCATTCTTCCTGCAGTGTGGATCTACTCCCATACATACAAGGTCTTGACTACACCTAAACCCCAACCGAGGTGCAGTCAAGCCTTAACTGCGGCTCTGCTCCTCCATCGAAAATTCAAAGGCATCAGAATTTCTTCTTTGACTGTGTGAACCTTTGGCTGCGTGGACATGTCTCCTATGACTGCATGAAGATGTCTTCATGACAGCGTATCACTTCGATTCTTTTTCATGACAGCAGATAACTGCGGCTACCTCAGCTTCATATACCTTGGCTCTCTACAGCTAGGTGTCTTCCTCATTGTGGCTACTACAGCTTCATATACCTTGGCTCTCTGCAGCTAGGTGTCTCCATTACAGCGTATAAGCTAGGGCATCATACACTTGGCCCAAGGTATCTTCTTGTGTCTCTCCTTCACCAAAACCCAAGACATGGAGAGGAGGAGATCACATGAAGAGTGTGTCATGACTTCAAATTTTCTCCTATATATACTAAAACATAGATGATGAATAGACATGACTATTGGGCTTTCAAGCCTACTCAAGTTGCTCGCTGACTTGACAATTCGTTTTATAACATAAATAAATTCATAACTTCATAAATACTTATCAGAATCAAATGATCTTTAGATCAATCCTACATCTCTCGATGAGAGGGATCCAATAAAAATATCAATTGCCATAAATAAGATGACCCACATGGAGTTTGGCCCTACTTGCCAATTTTAACAAAAGATCATCATGAGAAGTTACCATGATGGTTAGGGCCTGTTACCTCTCAAATTGAGTGCTAGAATAGTTAAAGCTCTAATCCACATTGTACACACTAAGTGGAACCTCAATAGGTCACCCGCTGTCACCTCAGCAACATACCTTGCCTCTTTAGGCTGGCTCTCCCCAAACTTTGAGGGAGGCTTCCATATCAATCACTAGGGCATAACCAGTAAGGAGCAACGAGAAATCACAAGTAACCCCAATGAATGAAATATGATTTTTGATAGAAATAGTAAAATAGTGGTAATGGAGGGATGACAAGATCAGTGCCAATATTCAAAGGCAATGGAATCAAGTGAACATTAAGGATGAGAGGATATCAAGAAGAATGGCCCTCCTTAGATCAGTTACCCGGACTAATGGATCAAGGATGAGAAACTAGTATCCAAGGATTGGGTAGTTTCGTAGCCAATCAGGGTAAGAAGCAAGGTCAAAGACCCATTAGAGAGTACTCCTCAACCCAAGGATCAGCTATGGCATAAAACAAGTCAAGCATTTGTAAAAAGAGCTTCGGCGTAATTCACATAAAAAGATCATTGTCGACGCGTTTCGAACCAACTTGTCCTGACGATGAACCACACTAGTTGGTTCGAAACGCGTCGACAATGATCTTTTATGTGAATTACGCTGAAGCTCTTTTTACAAATATGATGGATCATAGAAGCCTCAATTTTACAAGTCAAGCATTTACTAAGGGAACCCCCTCGAGCATTTGCCTATGCAATATCCCACTTTGATATTTCATTAAGTATTCAGGATTTTTCTTCAGGAAAGTATGTCGTAGGATTTATTAACCAAATTACATAAATCACAACATGATATCCACGGCAAAATAAAAATAAACAAGAGAAACATGCAGTAATCCTCAGCCTTATTTTATTATTATGAAATATTACATACAATACTGGAAATGGATGAGAGGATGGTCTCCCAAAATATCTAATACCAAACTAAATCAGGCCTCTAAAATAAACTGGAATGATGAGTACAACCTGTGAATTCTGAATGAATTCACCAAGGGGATGAGACAAGTTTGCATCTGATCTCACAAATTCAACCAAGGGTTTCCGCCCTGGGGCTTGCTAAAGTTGGGACCTCCGTTCTCCAAACCTCACTATAACAAGTGAACAACATGTTGTCACGTAAGATGTACACCTAGATGTGGGAAAAGTTTCTAACCCCACAAGGTATAGTCTTTATGACGCAATGCTCAGAGTAGGGGTTGTCACTTATTCCCTACTCACACCGTTTAAGCTCTCTCCTAAGCAAGCTATGGGGGTAGTCCCTAAAGGATGGAAAAAATGTTGGAACAAGAAGTCTAGGAGATCAAGGGCAAGACAATTACTTCTCTAAATAACATGAATTAAAATTAATTGTCAAGTATAATTATTAATGAGCAATGTAGATATTAAAAGATGGATTTAATTAGATCAAATATAACTTTTAATGAGATGGAAAAGGAAGACCAGTGCCTTATAACAATGCTCAATGGTAAATTATAACACTTGCAAGATAAGAAGATAGTACTTCAAGTTACAAGATAGGCAATGTTGCAAAATAAGGTTAGTACAAGAGATCGAGAGATTAAGAGCAACTAAAAATATAAGCAATAAAATTTGAGATAAACTTGCAAGTAAAGATGCTTAAATATGATATCTAAGAGACAATAAGCTTGAAATAAAGTAAAGCTTGCAAGTAAATAATAAGCCCACAATTCAAAATACAATAGGCGATTGAAAGAGAATGTTAGATGAATGAATGCAATATCTATCTATGCGAGACGCAAGGATCTTGGTTAATTTTAATTATATGCCTAAATTAAGGGTGAATACCTTCTCCTCAATTGTCAAAACTTGTCTTAGAACAAGGTTGTTTGAAGAAGTGTTGAGCAAGGAGGCTATGGCCTCATTAACTGTACCTACCCAAAGCTTCTAGCAACCCAAGTGCCTTTGTTCCTACAAGGGACTAGGCCACGAGAGAACTGCAAGGTCACTCATTTTAACTATTGTTTAAGGGTCAAGCTTCTTAAGTGGAGAAGGTGGTCTTAAACTTTCTATCAAGCAAGCTTATGCTTGGAGGTAAATTTTAAGGATGAAAGTCTAGATCTAGAATGCAAACGTTGTAATATCCTTAAGGAAATTTACAGTGATAAACAAAGCATGCATACACAAAAACACACAGAAAATTTGCCCAAATATCAGAACACGAAATAGAGACAAAAATTGCATTGTCAAGCCATTTTATTGATAAAACATTAGGTTACAATGGGTGCTTGGAAAGTATGCACCTGGGCTTGCCCAAGGCAAGCTAGTTAAACCCAAGTGAAGAATATGAAGTCCCTCAAGCGTAGTGGTCGATATCCCTCTGCCTCTACGTTGAAATGCCCAGAAAATGAGTTGTTGGTTGTGAAGAATAGCTGATAGGACCTCCCCCGCTGCTCAAAAAATTCTGGGAAATTAACCCCAGGTTCTCCACCAAATACACACAAAACCCATGAAGGAATTTTTCGATTGCTGACTTTGGAATTTCGACCCAATTTCCCTCAATGGCACTGTTGCTGGGTAATTCAACCCACCTGATATTTCTGTTGTTGAAAGCCCCCAAAATGACTATAATCTCCAACAAATCTTCTACACGGACTCCTCCTCAAGCTTCATCCCGAAATTCCCTTCTCTCCTCAACCCCCACGTGTGACACCTCTAAGGACTGCGTTGCTGCTGCTGGAACTTCCCCACACTCTCACTTCGCTGCTCCTAGATCGAACTGGAAAGGATGAAACTCCCTCCTTGGGCTGGCAATCGAAGTCCACCGAAGCAAGGGTTGCTATTTCCGCTCGAAAACCTCGTGCACAACAGCACTTGCAGAGTTGGCTTCAGCTCAAGCATGCTAGTCTAAGACAAATCTCAAATATACATGAATGATCAAAATGAGTGCCTCTTCCTCTTTTTGTCAAAGAGCCTCTGAAATTCCCATGTGGGCCCAACTTCGACTTTCCCCCACCAATCTCCCTCCAATGAGTGTGTGTTTCCTCGTGGGCCACATTCCTCTATGTGTGGCCCCCACGTACCACTAGCAACTTGATTTTTCTCCTCCTTTCTCTAATGTTTGGGCTTATCTTTGACTCAAAAATGCATGTGGGACCTCTAAACCCACATTTCCTGGGTGCAAGTGCGAATTTATCCAAAATTGGGCAAAATTGATATTTCCCCTTAACAATGTTGCTAAGTGGGAATATCATAATCCTCCCCGCCAAAACATTGCTTGTCCTCAAGCAACTGTAATAAAGGATGTTGAAGTATCTGTTCTCCCTCCCAAGTGGCATCCTCATCTGGTAGGTTCTTCCATTTGATCAAAAATTCCTTGATAACCTTGTTCATCAAGTGCCTCTCACGGGTGTCCAATATAGCCTCTGGCTCCAGAACTAAGTGCCCCTCATCATCCATGGGCGGTAGCTCAGTAGTTGTTGTCACATGTTGCCCCAGTGCCTTTTTCAGGCAAGACACATTTAAAATGTTGTGTACTCAACTCTCCAGGGGTAGCTCTAGCTCATATGCTACCTCCCCGACTCTGTTAGTGACTCGGTACGGCCCATAGAAGCGAGGCTTGAGCTTGTCGGCCCCCTTTTGCTTGAGTGATGACTGCCTATACGGTTGGAGCCTCAAGAAGACTAAGTCCCCAACCTCAAATTACCTCTCCACTTGACCCCTGCCTACATAGAGCTTCTGCTAGTTTTGCGCAACCTGCAAGTTATCTTTGAGAGCCCGCAAGATATAGTGGCTCTCCTGTATCCAATCCTTGGCTCTAGGGGCCTTGCTATCTCCAAACATCACGTCAGCAAAAGATAAAGCATCGTAACCATACAAGGCTTTAAATGGGGACATACCTATGGACATGTGGTACGTGGTGTTATAGTAGTACACGCCCAAGTGCAATCATCATGCACATTATTGGCCCGTCGCATGATTACATTGTTAACCCTCCAGCCATTTGTTGACTATCTTCATCTACCCATCCGTCTAGGGGTGACAATTGGTGCTTAGAGCGAGCTTTGTGCCTACTAGTTGAAACAGCTCCTGCCAAAATCCTCCCATGAACCTATGTTTCCTATCACTAACAATGGTCTTCGGGAGACCATGAAATCGAAATACCTCTCTAAAAACAATTTTGTCACTTGAGAGGCAGAGAATCGGGTTGAGATGGTGAAAAAGTGTACAAACTTCGTCAATTGGTCTAACACCATGTATATGCAGTCCTTGCCCTGCATTATGGGCAACCCGGTGATAAAATCCATCGACACGCTCTCCCACTTCCCCTCAGGAATAGGAAGAGACTATAGTAACTCGGCAAGATGTGTTTGCTCACCCTTGTTCCTTTGGCATGTGTCACACTAACGGACATGCCTCAGAACATCATCCTTAAGGCCCTTCCATGCAAAGTGCTCCTTGATGATCTTGTATGTCTTGGTAAACCCCAAATGCCCTGATAATTGTGAGTCATGGGCTGCCTGCATGATCTTCTCCCTCAACTGGGAGCTAGGTACCAAATAAATCTGATCCCAGAAGTAAATCACCTCATCCATCACCTTGTACCGGTCATTCACCATGGCACTGTCAAGGACCTCACATGCAAAACAGTCCTTAGAATACTCCACTAGCAACTGTGCCCGCCAATCCGGTGGAATGCTCATCAACAAAAGGAGCTCCCCCTACTGTGGGTGGTGGTGGTGGCCCCCTCTCTGCCTGCCCTGCGATGTCATCTCCACCCATCTCCAAATATGCATCATCCTCTCCATCACTGTCAGAAAAGACCTCAACGTAGTGAGCCTTGCTCGCTGCACATCTATGGCCTGCAACCCATGGTTCCTGACAGGTAAAACACAACTTCCTCCTTCAAAGGTCTCTCTAGGTCTCCTCATCCAACTGTCCACACCCTTGGTTGTCTCTCCCCTTCCGCGGGAAGCCCTATCTAGGTGGTAGTGGTGCTCTAACCCTTGGTAGGGCATCCTACAAATCTCAGGCCCACCCCATTGCGTCCTCCAAGGTAGTGGGCCTGTTGGACCTCACCAATCCCTTCAATGGCTTTGCTAGCCCCTCTACAAACGTGAAGACCCGCCTGGCCTCTAATAGATCAGGTACCATCACTAACAACCTTAGGAACTCTAAAATGTAGGCCTCAACGCTTCCTGTTTGTTTGAGCCTTGTCAGCTCCCCAAAATGCTCCTCCGGGACTCTCCTCTCGAAACGCTCCAGCACCCTCCTAGTAAAATCCTCGTAGGTTGCCACTCTGGCATGCCCCATCGTGGTTAGCCCATGGAACCACCAATCATGGGCTTCTCCCTCTAAATGCAAAGTGCCAATTTTAATTGCCTCTCCTTTCGTCATCTGATTAAGCTAGAAATAGACATCCATCTTCTCAACCCATGCTTTCGTTGAGATCTTGGACGACCCATCAAAAGTTGGGAGGAACAATCTCCCCATGGTGCGCTGTAAATCGGTGTCATGAGTGTAGCTTCCTCCACCTTGTCCCTTTCCCCTATTATTACCTTTCAGCTGACAAAAGTCCTAAAGGTAATGGCCTCTCTAAAGTCAGACCCATATGAGTGATACTCCTCATCGGATGCTATAAATCTAGGAATGTTGGAACTGGGTGGTGCACTAGGAATGAGGGGTGTGTTAGGACCATGACACCCTTAAATGTGAAATACCAAAGCCCCCACCAATTTGGAATTCCCCTTGAATCCCTTTGCCCCTGTTGTTACTGCAATTTTGTTGCCTCAACTCCTCAATACCTTCGGAAAAATCCTACATGGCCTTGAGAAGAGGTTGGGCAAACTCCTCCTCTTTACTCCTTCTGTCTCCCTCGTTATTCCCCATGTTTGGCATTTCGACCTCTGGTATAGCGATCACTGGATCTGGGGTGATTTGTAGTTGTCTCTCTCTGCTTTTGTACCTATACCTCCTGTATGCTTGGAAAGTATGGGTGCTCGGAAAGTATGCACCTAGGCTTGCCCAAGGCAAGCTAGCTAAGCCCAAGTGAAGAATATGAAGTCCCCAAAGCGTATTGGCTAATATCCCTTTGGCTCTGCACTGAAATGACTAGAAAATGAGTTGTTGGCTGAGAAGAATAGCTGATAGGACCTCCAGTGCTCGGAAAATTCTGGGAAATTAACCTTGGGCTCTCCACCAAATGCCCACAAAAACCCATGAAAGAATTTGTCGATTGCTGACTTTGGAATTTCGGCCAAATTTCCCTTAACGGCAATATTGTTGGTTAATTTGACCCACCTGATAATTTTGTTGTTGAAAGCCCCCAAAATTACTGCAATCTCAAACAAATCTCCTCCCTGGACTCCTCAAACTTCAGCCCAAAATTCCCTTCTCTCAACCCCCACATGTGACACCTCCAAGGACTGTGCCGTGCCTCCACTGCTGCTATGATATTCCCACTTACAATTTTGCTAAATGAAATACCAATTTTGATCATTTCTACTATATTGCACGGTTGCACTTAAGAAATGTGGGTTTAGAGGTCCCACACATGATATGGCTTAGAGCACACCCAAACATTAGAGCTGGAGGAAATTGTTAATTTGCAGTAGCATCGGATGTGCTCTAGCCATGAAAATTGGTGAAGAGGCTAAAGCACATGAGATCTCCAAGACCCAGAAATGGTTCAAGGAAATTCCGCCTCATTAAAGAGATATTAAAATAATTAATATTTTTAATGGGGTTAGACTTAGGAAAATTAAAATATTAATGGGTATTAATATAAAACTGGGTGAGAATGTTCTAAATGACATGGATCAAACCAAATCTAATCTTATTTGTTGATTAGAGACTTAATCTCGGTCGTTGAAGACTCAACAGGAAAAGTATAAGAGGAGGCTTGAGGGTCATTTGGAGATACACCAAGATTGATCAATCAATTCGATTTTCTGGAGCAAGGTTTGTTGAAAAAATTCGAAAAAGTCATTTGTGTTGTAGCAAGGGGCAGTGAGTACATAGTAGAGAGGCAAAGATAACGCCAGAGGGTCAGCGCAGTGACTGAGGAGGCTATGCAGAGGCAGCAGGAGCCACGCAGAGGCAGCTAGAGACTGCGCAGAGGCTAAGGGGCCTGCGTGGGTGACATAGAAGGCCAGAGAGCTGACATAGAAAGGCAGAAGGCCGACGCAGGGGGTTCCAGAGCTACGAAGAGACTAGCAGGGCTAACGCAGAGCCTTAGAGAAGCGCCGAAAGAATTTCCGTGGGGTAGACTAGTGCTGAGAAGCTAAATATTTGCTTCGGAGAAGAGGTATTACTGCCGTGTAAAAATCTTTGTTGGCTGAGCCAGTTTGGCACCCTAGTTGTACTCAAGAAATCTACATAATAATAAAACCCTCAGAACTGTTGCACCAGTTTTTCCGAGGACGATTGTCCAAAAGCAACGGTGTCCCTTGTGTGTTTGTCGAGTATTTCAGTTGTTGGTCTATATATGAGTTAAGGTTGCATTTGTGTTTATTTTTAGTATTTATATGAATAAATAACTTCTTAAGGAATAAACAAGTAGGTGAAATAAACCAGATAATGCAGTAGGGATTTCTAATGGGTAACATTTAGAAATTTCAACACGGTATCAGAGCATTGCAAATCACAAGAGGACTGAAGGCACCAACGTAATTAGACGTATTTGCAGCAGTAGCAGTTGCCCCAAGAGATAGAGTTGCTCCTAAGCAGAAAGCAGCAGAGAAGGAGTGAAGCAGAGGGCCTGCGTCATCATTTCGAGCCAAAGAGAGGGCCAGCACAGAGGCAGAGAGAGACAGAAGAAGCTCACAAAGAGCCACGTCATCCTACTCAGTCAGGTAGGCTTGACGCAATTGGCCAGAGGAGTGATTCAGCCTTTAACGGGATTGCGTAGAGCTGGAAGGCTCAGTTCATTCAGTTGCTGGAGCATAGGGAGCTATGGCCAGATTGTGGATTAGGAAGCTGGTAAGGTGTTGTTGTTGAAGTAGAATAGTACCTAATGGAACAAAACCAAGGTAGAGGGAAAGTATGAGGATGCAATGGCGAAGGCAAAGTTCATAATCCTTGATGGGGTCAAGGATCATATTGTAGAGAAGAACACGGCAAAGGAGATGTAGGATACTTTGACGACATTGTATCAAGGCACTTCCATGCAGCAGAAGATGTTATTAGACAATCAACAGCGGTCGTATCAGATGCAAAAGGGGGGGAAGATAGATCTATACCTCCTCAGATTGCAGGAGATTCGGGACCAACTTACTTCCATAGGGGCCACGTTGGAGTGGCAGTTCATGGTGAGGACTGTCCTGAATGTAGTCTCTGAGGATTGGGAAACATTTGTCCAAAGCATTTTGGGCAGAGCTAATCTTCTAGGATGGCAAGAGATGTGGGCAGCTCTTCGCCAAGAAGAGATTGGACGGTTGACCAAGGCAGAGAGTAGAAACAAAGGGGGTCGAATCAAGAAAGAGGAGGAGGAGGATGCGGCTCTAGCATATGCGGGGCAGTAGAGGAAGAAGAAGAAGGACATCTCCAAGGTGAAGTGCTTCCATTGTGGGGAGTTGGGTCATTATGCAACTCAGTGTCCCAAGAAGAAGAATAAGGGAGAGGCTTCTGACTCCAAGGCAGCTCTGACCAAGGCGGAGAAAGAAGTTGAGACTGATGACGACTGTGCCATCAATGCTCATGCACCTCTAGAGAAAAGGTGGGGAGACATCAAGCTGTAGTCAGGAGCACTACAGAAGATGAGGGGCAAGATCCTTGAGGTACCCAAACTCTTGGATTATATCCGGCTACAGGAGCCCTAAATGACAGTAGCAAGATGAGGGATGTCGGGTAGTAGCAAGATGCGATGAAGCAAAAAGGCAGTGCTAGAGTGCAGACGTCTGTAGCAGCGCAGTGGCAGTTGCAACAATGCGAGAGGCACAAAGGTGGTTGCAGCAGCGCAGAGGCAGTAGAGGGAGCAGCATCAGGGGGCTTCCAGACTGACAAGGATGTCAGTAGGTGGGTAGATCAGTTATTTACTTCTCCGTAACTGAGTTGCAATGTAGCAATTAGCAGTGGCAGTGCTATGGGAAGCATGGGCAGGATGTTGAAAGGGGGTTGCAGTACAGATGTAGCAGTGGCAGTGGCAAAGCCATGGGCAGCAATGTAGTGGATGTAGGGCAGCAGGCCCAACATCAACACAGGTACTAATATGGAAGGATTAGGATGATGTTCAGTGGTGGACCATTACTAGAGCACATTCCTCGCAAAGAGAGAGTGTTGATTTATGGTAGCATCAGATGTGTTCTAGCCATGAAAATTGGTGGATAGTTTAAAGCACATGAGATCTCCAAGACCCAGAAATGGTTTGGGGAAATTCCACCCGGTTAGAGAGATATTAAAATAATTAATATTTTTAATGGGTTCCTAAGTCTAAACTTAGAAAAATTAAAATATTAATGGGTATTAATATAAAACTAGGTGAGAATGTTCTAAATGACATGGATCAAGCCAAATTTAATCTTAGCCGTTGATTAGAGACTTAATCTCGGTCATTGAAGACTCAACAAGAAAAGTATAAGAGGAGGTTGAGGGTAATTTGGAGATACACCAAGATTGATCAGTCAGTTCGATTTTCTGCAGTGGGGTTTGCTGAGAAAATTCGAACAAGTGATCTGACTTTTAGCAAGGGGCAGTGAGTACATAGCAGAGAGGTAGAGATAGTGCCAGAGGGTCAGCGCAGTGACTAAGGAAGCTACACAGAGGCAGCAGGAGCCACGCAGAGCCAACTAGAGATTGCGAAGAAGTTGAGGGGCCTGCGTGGGTGACACAGAAGGCCAGAGAGCTGATGCAGAAAGGCAGAAGGCTGACGCAGGGGTTTCCAGAGCTACGCAAAGGCTAGCAGGGTTGACGCAAAGCCTTGGAGAAGCGTCGGAAGAATTTTCGTGGGGCAAACTAGTGCTGAGAAGTTGAATATCTACTTCCGAGAAGAGGTATTACTACCATGTAAAAATCTCTATTAGGTGAGCTAGTCTGGCACCCTAGTTGCACTCAAGAAATTTGCATAATAATAAAAACCCTCAGAACAGTTGCACCAGTTTTCCCGCATTGGGTTTTTCCAGGGATGATTGTCCAAAAATAACGGTGTCCCTTGTGTGTTTGTTTAGTATTTCAGTTGTTGTTATGTATATGAGATAAGGTTGCATTTGTGTTTATTTTCAGTATTTATATGAATAAATAACTTGTTAAGGAATAAACAAGTAGGTGAAATAAACCAGATAATGCAGTAGGGATGTCTAATGGGTAACATTTAGAAATTTCAACATAAATATTGTAGCGTTAGTGGAGCGTGGGGGCCACCTCATGAGAATTTCGGCCCACATAAGAGTACGCTCTCATTGGAGCGGATTTGGTGTGGGATGTTCAAGCTGGGCGCACATGGGCATTTTGGAGGCATCTTGACAAAAGGAGGAAGAGACACTCAATTGTGTATTCATTCATCATATGCAAAACTGTCTTTTGACAAGAGCACACTTGAGCTGAAGCCAAATCTACAAATGTTGTTTAGCACACGAGCGTTTCTGAGCAGAAATCTCAACCCTTGCTTCGATGGACTTCGAATGCTAGCCCAAGGAAGGAGTTTTACCTTTGTCATTATATACCAACAGTAGGAGGTGCGATTTTAAGGAGAGGTTCAACTATCGCAGCACAGGGATTGCGCAGTTCATGGTGGAGGCACTCCGGGAGATGGAGGAGTGAGGTGTGGTTGAGGCTGAAACTTGGAGGAAAAGGTTGGGGGAGTATTTTGATGGAGTATTGCAGCCATTTGTAGCAGGATCTACTGGTGGGTCGAATCACGCAGTGGTTGAACTTGAGCCATTGAAGGGAAATAGGGTCGAATTTATGAAGTCAATCATTGGTCAAATCTTTCGTGGGTTATTTTGAGTATTTAGTGGAGAGGCCGGGATTAATTTCCCAGAATTTTCTGAGCACCAGAGAGGGCCCTAGCAGCAATCCTATTCAGCCAGTAGCATATTTCTAGGCATCTTCAGCACAAAGCTAGAGCAACGCAGCACCATATTGTACATCCACTTATTTACCAATAAAGAACTCAGCAACACAGTTTCTAGTGCATGTTCATGGTCTTCGTCTGATTGTGTGTTCACTATTTTATGGATATTGTCTATGTTTGCTTTGTATACTTACTGTAAATCTTCCTTAGGAATATTACAGTGGTATCAGAGCTCATAGACTTGGCACAGCCTGTGGGAGCAGCGCAATCTATGACATTGGAAGATAGGCAAAACGTAACACACTGAAGACTGTGAAAAATCGTGACCCGATTCCTACTACATACACTGATCATATTTCTCCTATTTGTTAAATTACTTTGAACAAATTAATTGCAGTTTTCTATAGCAAATATCGAAATGCATACACTGCAGCCTACACAAAATAAAATACTGCAAAAACTAAATACTGCACTAGAGAGAAATAAACACACACAATCACACTGTTGTTTTTGGACAAATGTCTGCGGAAAAGCCCAATGTGGAAAAACCCATGCAGCAGTTGAGGGTTTCATTATTATGCAGTAGTAATCTGAATACAAATCATTAGATGCCCAAACTGGTAATCTGATACAAAGAATAAACTGGCAAAGAGATAGTGAGAAAAATCTCATACTATCACTAGCAATCTGAATCTGATTTGAACCCTAGATAGCTAGCCCCACATTGCCTCTGCGCAACTTCTGCATCACCCTATGTGGATCTGTGTCACGACCTCTAGGCATTGTGTCACTTCCTCCTCTGATCTTCTACTAGCTGGAAAATTAACCCTCTGGCCCTCCGGTCTCACACCTAGCTTCCAGCACTAGATCCTGACTACTCCTTAGTAGAAATTCAGACTCCCCACATTGCCTCTCTGAACCTCTCTCTGCCTTCTCTGCCTTGCATTCCCCGGAACTGGAAAATCTCCTCTAGTTTACTATCCCTACCCCTCTTTCACAGCTTCGACTTTACTGAGTCACTTCAAGCAACTCACATCTGCTACACAGTAAATCGACTTCCCAGCAAAATCAAATTGCACAAGTGTATTCTCCAAGTGCCTATCGAACTCCTTATAATCTCTTGTTGGAGCACCAACAACCAAGATTAAAGCATAATCAATGGCTAAAATTAACTAGGAGTTGATCCTCGTCTTCTTCTAGAAGATTCACACCAGATTTAATTAATACCCTTTAATTAACCAAATTTCCTAAGTTTAGACTTAGGGAACCATTTTAAAAAGTTAATTATTTTAATTAAACCATCTCTAGGTGGAATTTTCCCAAACGATTTATAGGTATTGGAGAATGCATGTGTCTTAGCGTCTATGAAAAATCTAAAGGCTAAAGCACAACCGATGCTACAGAAATCAACACTCCCTTTTAGCGAGGAATGTGCTTTAGTGTTGCAAACCACTAAAGCATCACTCTATCTCTGCACCATCTCTTGTTGTGCAGCTAATGTCGGGTTGTTGCTGCCCACCAACCACTACGCAGCTTTGATCACTACATCTGCATTGTTGTTGGCCCTGTTGAACTGCTGCCAACACTGCATCTACATTGCAATCTTCTCCATCTGTTGTTGTTGCAACTGCAACACCTGCAACCTAAAAACATCCAAAAAACTGAACCAACTGTGGTCAGTATGATGCATCCGTCGTCTGAATTCTAACTACTTCTAGCCTCTACACTATCACTGAATCTTCTACGTTGATGCTGACTCTGCATTGTGCCAACTGCATTGCTGCCAACTCTGCTTTGCGTTGCTCAATCGCTAACCTGCTACTAGCTACTGCATCTGTCACTCTTACACCTGACTGCACCAACTGCAACTGATCCATCCCGCTACTCCATGTCTTGGGCTCGCGTAGCAAGGTACCGATTCATGAGGTGGACCTCCTCAAGAATCTTGCCCGTCCTGTAGCTCTCTGGGGCTACAATTCTAGATCACCCCACCTCACCCCTGGAGGCATCTCGGCAATCATGGCAAACTCTTCCTCCAATTTCGACGACAGTCTGTCGATCTCAACAGATGCAACCTTTTAATCCTGCTTCTCCTCTTTGTCCTTCTTTTTGAGAGGACACTGAGTGCTGTAGTGGCCCCGCTCACCACACCTGAAGCACTTGATCTTCGAAATGCCCTTCTTTCTTTTGCACTACTCCTGCTACCCCTTTGATGCAAGGGCCACATCCTCCTCTTCCTTCACTTGCTTCATCCCACTGCTATTGCTGCCACTGATGGTGGCCTTCACCAGATCACGCCTCATTTCCTCCTGTTGCAGATCAGCCCACACACGTTCCCAATCTGGCAAATTTTCTCTGCCCAGGATACTCTGGACAAAAACTTGCCAATCTTCAGAAACATTGTTAAGCACTAATCGTACCAACTTTGTAGGTTGGGGCGTTGATCCTACTGAAGCCAGTTGATCCCGGACATCCTGAAGCCTATTAAGGAAGGGGTCTACACACTCGACTTTTTGCATCTTCTTGCATCTCAGTTTCTCCTCAAGGTACATCTTTCGCTGCTCATAAGATCCTTCGTATAGTGTAGCTAATGCCTTCCACATTTGTCGAGCAGTATCTTTGCCAGCTATGTGTGATACCACATGATCTCGAACCCCATCAAGAATAAACCTCTTAGCTCTCGCCATCTCCTTCTTGTACTTCTTGAGCAGATCTGCATCGGCAGGTACAGCTACCACACTATCAACATAAGTTTTGAGATCATGCTCATCTAAAAGGTAGGAAATCCTATCCACATAGTTAGAGGCTCCGTCCAACCAATCTTGATCTCTCAACACAACTGATGCCATCTCTCCTGAAAAATTCGAACTACTTCCTCTTCTCCTCTGCATGCTTCCTAGCTATTCGCACTCCCTTCTGGAATGAGAAATCCTGGGACCTGAACATAATTGTTGTTGCTCTGCTAGGAAAAATTCGAACTTCTTGGCTAGAAGTTCTCTAAGAAAGAAATTCCCTCAGTGTGTGCTCTTCTCTCCTTCTGACGTTATTCTACCAGCAACTACTGCAAAATAACTGTGTCCCAACTGAAGATCTACTCTACAAGGAAAAATGAGTTGCTCCCTTTTGTCTTCGAAAAGCTTTGATTTGGAAAATCGAATATCTTTGTCGACTCATTCAAAGAAATAGATCTTTCCCCAAAACTCAACCTCCTTGGCCCAAGGACTGCACTGCCTCTGGGGTTTCGAACTGCTGCCAAGGCAGAAATTCAAGCCTCCTTCTTCTCTTCTACTCTGACCTCTCTGGCTTACGATCTGTGATCTCATACCATGTGAAAAATTGGTGTCCTGATTCCTACTGCAACAAACTTAAGAGATTTCTCCTATTTGTTAAATTATTTTGAACAAATTACTTGCAATTTTCTACAAAAAATATCAAAATACATACACTGCAGCCTACACAAAATAAAATATTGCGGAAACTAAATATTGCACTAGAGAGAAATAAACACACACACACAATTACACTATTGTTTTTGAACAAACGTCCCCGGAAAACCCAATGTGGAAAAATCGATGCAGCAACCGAGGATTTTATTATTATGCAGTAGTATTCTGAGTACAAATCATTAGATGCCCAAACTGGCAATCTGATACAGAGAAAAAATGGCAAAGAGGTAGTGAGAAAAATCTCACAATGTCATTGGCGATCGAATCTGATCCAGGCTCTAGATGCCTAGCCCCACTCTACCTCTTCGCAGCCTCTACATCACCCTATGTAGATTTGTGTCACAGCCTCTACGGACTGCGTCACCTCCTCCTCTGACCTTCTGATGGCTCGAAACTTGACCCTCTGGCCCTCCGATCTCACACCCCAGCTTCCAGCACTAGATCTCGATTGCTCCTCAGCAGAATTTCAGACTCCCTTTAAAGCACTGCGCTGCCTCTCTTTGCCTTCTCTTCCTTGCACCCCCCAGAACTAGAAAATCTCCTCTAGTCTACTATCCCTGCCCCTCTCTCACTGCTTCAAATTTACTGAGTCACTTCCGGCAACTCATGCCTACTACACAGGAAATCGACTTCCCAGCAAAATCGAATTGCACAAGTGTGTTCTCCAAGTGCCCATCAAACTCCTTATAATCTCTCGTTGGAGCACCAACAGCCAAGATTAAAACATAATCAACAACTAAGATTAACTAGGAGTTGATCCTCGTTTTCTTCTAGAAGATTTGCACTAGATTTGATTAATACCCTTTAATTTACCAAATTTCCTAAGTTTAGACTTAGGGAACCATTTTAAAAAGTTAATTATTTTAATAATTAAATCATCTCTAGGTGGAATTTTCCCAAACGATTTCTGGGTATTGGAGAATGCATGTGTCTTAGCCTCTCTGCAAAATCTTAAGGCTAGAGCACAATCGATGCTACAGAAATCAACAAAGACAAAGGTATAGGAGGAGAGAGAGGCAGTCGCAAATTACCCCTAACCTTGTGACAAACAAGCCTGAGGTTGTGGAAACAAACATGGGGGACAATGAGGGAGACAAAAGGAGCGAGAAAAAGGAGTTTGCCCATATTTTATTAACGGTAGTGCAGGACTTGTCCAGGAATATTGAAGGAATGGGCAAGCAGGATGGCAACGACAACAAAGGTAAGGGAGTCCAAGGGGATTTCCAATTTGGAGACGGATCTAGCACTTCGCAACTCCATGCATCGCTTAATCCCAACATGCCACTTATTCCAAACACACCCGCTAGGTCTACCATTCCCACGATCTTAACATCGAGAGTTGGTTGGCAACCGGAGAGGATGCACCTTATGGGGACTATTTCTTGGAGTATCAGTCCTATGGACCTTATTTTGGGAAGGCCACTACTTTCAAGGATTTCTGCCATTGAAGGGAAAAAATAGGCCCAAGATACAGAGTGGAAGAGGCTACATGCAGGGGACAGACTTGCAGCGCACTGCGGGGAGGTTGTTTCTCCCAACTTTCGATGGCTCTTCCAAGAGCTCGGCCAAGGCGTGGGTCAAAAAGCTAGATGTCTATTTCTAGTCAAATCAGATGACAGAGGGAGAGGCAATCAAGATTGCCACATTGCATCTGGAGGGGGAAGCCCATGACTAGTGGTTCCATGGGCTGACCAGGTTGGGGCATACAGGAGTGACCGCTTATGATCATTTCACCAGGATCGTGTTGGAGCGGTTTGAGAGGAAAGATCCTGAGGAGTACTTTGGGGAGCTGACAAGGCTCAAGAAGACTGGGAGTGTTGACGCATACATTTCAAAGTTTCTGAGTTTGTATGTGATGTTACCGGATTTGTCAAACACTAGGAGGATCTACATGTTTGTGAAGGGGCTAGCAGAGCCACTACGTGGTTTAGTGAAGTCCAATATGCCCACTACATTACAAGACACAATAGGGAGAGCCCCATAATTACAAGATGCCCTACCTAGGGCACGACCACCATTACCCCCCAGACAGGGTTGCCAGCAGAAGGGAAAAGACAACAGGGCTCCACCACCGAGGGCCAATCAAGGGCGTGAGCAGCTGGCCGAGGAGACTTAGAGAGACCTCTGAAGGAGGAAATTGTGTTTCACCTATTAGGAGTTGTGGGCACCAGACCACAGATGTGTAGCGAACAAGGCCCATTATATCGAGGTCTTCTTTGATAGTGATGCGGAAGATGAGACATATTTTAAGATGTGTGGAGATGACAGTGCAGCACCACAGGAGGGAGGGCCACTACAACCACCACCACTTGCAAGGGGAGTTTACTTTGCACCTTCCGAAGGGGTCCTTGCATCCCTGCACAGGTACCCAACTTTTTGACCCTGAGGATCAGAGGCACTGTTCAGGGGTAGCATGTAGCAGTTCTGGTGCACTGTGGGGCTACCCACAATTTCATTGATGCCAAGTTGGTTTAGAGGAGGGGCATCACAACTGAGGAGTTTGAGGGATTTTCAGTTCTTGTGCCTCAAGACAGGACCATGCAGTGCACACATGTAATGATCCTAAATAGGAATACAATTGATATGAAGCAAATAATCTATGCGGCAAATTATAAAAACGAAATATACATTAAACATCCATAGAAAAGTTGTAAATATGGAACTTCTGAGCCATTTTATTACTTTTCTGAAGGCTAAATACAAAGGTTAACAAGATGGTGCACCTGGGCTTGTCTCAATGGACAAGCATGACCAAATCCAGGAGAGAAAATGGTTGAACTGAAGGTTGTCCAACTGTTGCACCAAGTTGCATTGCGCTGCCCCAGAAAATTGTCGTTCTACTGAAGTTCGAATGGTTGGAAGGTGCACTTTTACTGCCCCGAAAATTATGTGATTTTACCTCGGACTCTTGGCCTAAACCCAGAAAAACCAACGAAGGATTTTGGCTAGTTTAGACTTCTAAAATTCGACCACCTTGGAGCCCAACTTCAGCTACAATTGCAAAACTCGACCTGCTAGAAATTACCTACAAATCCTCCCGGAAATGGTCCCAAAGTGCTAGGCTGACCCCTGCTATCAAATCCCTGACTTCCCGAATGGGCGTCCGGCCTATGGCACCTGGTCCCAAGCTCCACGAAAACAGCTGGAATGGCCTCTGCGTTGTCCCCTAGCCCAGCAATTCAAATTGTTGGAATGTTGGCTCTAATGGCTGTAAAACTCAATAAGAATGTTAACCTATTGTTGCACTCTCAGCCCTCTAACTCTCCCGACAAACACCTGATCTTTGATGGCTCCTAGCTCCCTCTGCTTATTATCCAGCTGCCTAGAAATACACACTCCCTACTCTACATTGAATGACAGTGCTATCTCACAACCCCGGAACTCCTGAAAAACTTGTGGCACTGCCTCTCTAGGGCGGGTGTGGATGGTCCCCCGAAGTAGAGGTTGAATCTCTCGCTTGAGAGACTCGTGGCTAAACAGCCGGTTGACTCAGATAAATAGTAGAGCAAACAGTCAAGTAGTTTTATTTGCAAGATATAAGAATGAAACCCAAGATGAGAGTTGCTCCCTCCTTATAACTCCTTGGGCCTCACTTGCTTCATGTGGGCCCCTCCATCCACCTATTCGACTTTCCCTCCAAGCTAATTCGAATGGCCCAATTTGAATTCTCATGTGGGTGGCCCCCACATTCCACTAGGAACCAAATTAAGTTGAATTGCCTCCTGAGTCCCTAAGTCAAAAATGATGAGTTCTTCTCCTTAGCCAAAATTGTGCAAAATTGTGTAGCAACACCCTGTTACAAATGTGTTTGAGAAGGGACATGATAGTCCTCCCCTCCCAAATGTTGTTGGCTCTCAAGCAACCTCAAAGTTGGGTGCTCCAATATGTTGTCACCTTCCCAGGTGGCATCCTCATCCGACCAGTTCTTTCAATGCACCAAGAACTCCCTGATGGTCCTATTCCTTAGTTTCCTTTCCCTACTCTCCAAAATGACCTCAAGTTCCCAAACCAAGTGGCCCTCATCATCCAGTGGAGGTAGATCCCATCAAGAACCTATCCTCTAGGGCTAATAACTTGCTTTTCATAGAATTAATGATTGGATTGATTTTCGATCATGACTTTGAAGTGACGGAACCAGGTGAACACTTCATCCTTCTTTTTCAAGTAGATCCAAGTCTTACGAGAATAGTCATCCATAAAGGTGAGATAATATAAATATCCTCCCAAAGAGTTTACGAGCATCATACCAGATATGTCGGAGTGGATCAACTGCAATATATTGTGGTCTTGCTATTATGCGAGGGGAATGGTCCCCTTGTAAGTTTTCCTTTGGCACATCCCGGACATACACCTTCACGCTCTACTTTGAATTCGAGCATACCTATCACCATTTGTCTCACATGGGGTAGAGCCCTATAATGTAGATGGGCAAACCTCTGGTGCCATAGCTCAGATTGAAGAGATGTGTCGCAAGACATGGCTCCCAATGGACTTCCTCCAACATGATACAAAGTGTCAACCCAGAACCCAAGAGTAAAAGCATCTTTAAAATTTATTTTCCAATCACGTACCTTTCCATCGAGGAATTCCACCTTGTATCCTTTCTCTTCCATTGTTGAAATGGGCACCAGGTTCTTCTTGAGATCAGGTACATATTGAACTTCTTGTAAATGAATTATATTACCTTGATTCAATTGAATGGTAACATTCCTTACTCCTTTCACAGGATAGGTGGCATCGTCTCCAAGAATAATCTCCAAGTTTGTCTCTTTCCCTATCAGATTAGACTCTAGAGAGAGCTTCCCTGTACCTGGTGGAGTGCCTTGAGGCACCACTATCAATTAGCCAATTCCCCAGAGAGTCCGATGGAGAGGTAGTGGAGAGGGTTGATATAAGATAGTATTCATTTTGCTTATTGTTAACAACATTTGATTCTTCATACCGGGAGTTCCTTACTTTCTTGGAGAATTGACCATTTCCATGATGTCCCGCATTCCTTTTTCCTTTTCCATTGAACCTTTCATTCCTTTGATTGATGTTATTGAAGTTGCCCCTGGAGTGATTGTGATCATCATCATGTGATGTGTCCCTTCTATTTGGACACTCCCTTGCATAGTGGCCAGACTTATGCAAACAAAGCACCTTCCCTTCCTTCCACCCTTAGATCCAAGCTTTCCATTGAAATGACCTTTAGACCCTGCATTATTTCTCCTTTTGGCATGAGTGGAGAAAGCAGTGGGGTTTCCTCTATTAGAAGGCATTTCTTGCTCCTCCATTGTTGTCTCTTCTTGAATGCATCTTGACATTAATTCTTCAAATCCTGGAATTTGATCATTATCGAGAATAGTGGTTCTAAATATATACCATTCGTGTGGGAGCCCTCCAAGGGTAGTGATAATGAATTCCCTGTTAGGAATGAATTCTCCAATCGATAGAAGATCATTCTTGATTTCAGCGATCCTTAAGAAATAGGATTGAATATCCTCGTCCTTGCCCTTCTTAATATCCTTCAATTTATTTTTCAAAAATAAAATTTGAATTACATCACTCACCTTAAACATGCTAACCAACCTGTCATAGATCTCGTTGGAGGTGTTTAGATCAGAGATGTAGGCCACCAGAAGCTTGTCAATGGAATCTCTAATAATCTTCTTCGCTTTGACTTCAGCCTTCTTGTACTTGTTCTTTGTAGCAGCAGGTGCATTTGAAGGAGGCTCAAGGATTTTACCCCTCACATAGTCCAACACTTCTTGTTCTTCAATGTTAGATCAAGAGACATCTTCCATCCATGATAGTCAGACTTTTCAACGAGCTTGCCTTCAACTGGGAAGTGGGATGAGGAACCAATTGAGCCTTTGTCCTTGTCCAACTGTCTTCGGTGATTGCTCTTTCACTCTTGCTTGGGATTTGTCTTCACCTCACCTCTGATACCATGTTAATTTTTGGTATGTTCTATGCGTGAGAACAATTTACTTCAATCTCTTAATTAGCCTAATATCAATATCCAGTTTAGCAATCACATCAGCATGATAGTAAAATGCATATAGAACGTAAACATAAACTCTAGAAGAGAAGCCAAGACAAGAGGACACAAGATGTGGCACTAGCCAAGGATAAACCCCAATGTGGGGAAACCCTTGATCAATTCTTCTCATATTCTTCAATAGTTCAGCAGATAGAGATAGTACAAATTTACAAATCTGATAATTTATGACAACATCAGTAAAGCCCTAACCAAAAAAGTTAACGTTGGTCAAACAGGGAAAAATTCTTCCTTCAAGCAACTCAGTCAACTTCGGCTTCCAACAACAAACCCAAACAATCCAAAACGGCCCTGAAAAGTCCAATCAAATGCTAGTCAACGAAAGTCAAAGTGCAGCCAGCAATTAGGGCAGCCAACATTGGCCAAACCAGAGGTCAGATCACCTCTGTTTCTGTGCCAAAAATTTGTGGCCTGCCAAGGAGAAGCAGCCACACCCAAAGCGCAATCAAAGGGAGGTCAACACTAGTCAACACAGCCCAACAGTCTCCTTGTAGTTCGGTCAAACCTGGTCAACGCAGTTCAAACTGAAAAGTCTTCCTTCCTTCACACGTGTGAGAGAAAGTTGCCAAATTTGCGTACACAATCAAGTGAGGAGAGAGAGATGAGTGAAGATGAGATGATGGAATAATGACTTGAGGTCTCCTCCTTTTATATGCAACGTTGAGGATGAACTAGGGGTAAAAATCGATGTTTTGATTGTTGGCCGACCTTGACAATTTGTCAATAATACAAATAAATTCATATCTTCATTTTTACATGTCAGAATTGGTTGATCTTTAGATCAATCCTACACCTCTCGGAGAGAGGAATCCAAGGAAAATATCAACTGTCATAAACAAGGTGACCCATGTGGAGTTTGGCCCTAGTTGCCAATTTTAACACCTTGGGATGCCTATAAGGGTTGGTGATCACTGCCTGCACACCAGGCTCCAACTCAATAGTGTGCTCAAATCCTGCGTCTGGTGGTTGCCCAGGTGGAATGTCCCCAAGCACCATTGCGCGTCTATCCAGCAAAGCCTGTATGTCTGCTGGTGGTGGCTAAGCTTGTCCCCTAGCCTCTGAGATCCTTAGCTCAACTGCCCATGTAATGTCCCCATGTTGCAGGTCTGCCTCCATCCTGTGTGTTGAAACTATTTGAAGTGGATAAGACCGCATACCTCTCAAAACTACCAGTTTTCCATCTGGCCCAATGAACTCCATCTCTGGCTTCCTCCAATCTGTCATGACTCGCCCAAGGGAATAAGCCACTGGACACCCATCACCACATTAGTGTCTGGCACATCAACCACGAAGAAATGTTATGTCATCGAATAGCTCCCCATAGCTACTGTCAAGGAAGGCACATATCTAGTGCATTGTATGGTACAGTCACTTGGTACTAGGACTGAAAAGCCCTCGAACTCAGCCATGGTGAGGCCCCTCCTCTTAACCAACTGGGCATCTATAAAATTGTGGGTAGCCCCACTGTCAACTAGAACTAACACCGTCTACCCTTGTACAGTGCCTTTGATCCTCAGTGTCAAAAATTTGGGAATCCCGCATAAGGAAGCAAGGAATCCCCTGGTTGGGGCAAGGGATGCCCCACCTTATGGAGGTGGTGGTGGTGGCCCTCTATTTGCCAGACTCTCACCCTCTGCCACACCAAAATCTTGCTCCACCTCGTCCTCCTAGTCACTGTCACAAAAACCTCAATATAATGTGCTCTACCAGAAGTGCACCAATGGCCTGGTGCCCAGGGCTCCCTGCATGTGAAGCACAGCTTCCTCCTCTTGAGGTCCTTTCGTGTCTCAGCATCTAGTTGCCCCCTCCCCTGTGTGGTCCTCTGAGGTGGAGGTCTAGTCTCGTGCCCCTTTTGTGGAAAAGGGGTCCAAGCAAGAAAAGATGCTCTAGTCTTGGGGATGGCCCCCTATAGATCTTTGGTGCACAAGACTACTTCCTGTAGTGTGGAGGGTTTGCGTGACTTCACCAGTCCACGCAGGGGCTCAAGTAAGCGCTCAATGAAGGTGCACACCCTCCTAGACTCTGATAGGTCTGAAACCATCACTGATGCCCTTAGAAACTCAAAGATGTACTACTCCGGGTTGCCTGTTTGGCACAGTTGGGTCAACTCTCTAAAATGGGCCTCTGGATCTCTCTGGTCAAAACACTCCACCACCCTCCTGGTGAAGTCCTCATAAGAAGCCACGTGGACATTCCCTAGGGTGGTTAAGCCATGAAACCACCAATCATGGGCTTCCCCCTCCATGTGCAGCGTGGCCATCTTGATGGCTTCCTGCTCTATCATCCGATTGAGTTGGAAGGAGGTGTCCATCTTCTCAACCCAAGCCCTAGTTGTGCACTTGGCAATGCCATCGAAAGTAGGGAAATACATCCTCCCTACAGTCCTTTGCAACTCATAGTTTTGGGTCCCCTGTCCTCCAAGACCCTTGTTCTTTTCACTCTGCTTGAGCTTGCAATATTCTCTGAAGGAGAGGGCCAACCTAAAGTCTTCATCCATAGACTGCCACTCTCTGAAATAGCCTCCCATCTTAGGGGTGTCTCCCCCCCTTGCAAGTTCGATTTGTGCCACTAGCACGAAAGAAGGCAGTGTAGCACGAGTTGGCCCACTGGCTATTGGGTGTTGCGTTGTTGGTGAGGGATGATCGAATGGCTGAGAGGCCCCAGAAGTTTCCCCAAACAGAAACCCTCTAAGAGTGGTCCTCTCCCTATTCTACGACTTGATCTCTTTCAGCATGTCTTTCTGACCCTTGGCTAGGTCATTCAAGGAGCTTAGGAGGCTGTCGAAAGCCATCTCTTCCCTGCTCTTGGGTTCCACCATGTCCTCCTCCTCTGCCACTGCTTTCCCTCTGTCCTTCGTGTCTGGAGTAATCTCTAGCTCTCTTTCTCTGCTCCAATACCTCTGCCTTTGGTAGGTGATGTTCTGTTGGTCCCCTTTTCCCACAGTTGAGCCAAGAACAAGGCTCTGATACAACTATAATGATCCTAAATAGGAATACAAGTGATATGAAGCAAATAATCTGTGCAACAAATTATAAAAACGAAATATAATTAAACATCCATAGAAAAGCTACAAATATGGAGTTGTTCAACCATGTTATTACTTTTCTGAAGGCTAAATACAATGGATAACAAGATGGTGCACCTGGGTTTGTCTCAATGGACAAGCATGACCAAACCTAGGTGAGAAAATAGTTGAACTGAAGGTTGTCCAACTGCTACACCAATCTGCATTACGCTGCCCCAGAAAACCGCCCTCCTGCTGAAGTTTGAATGGTTGGAAGGTGCACTTTTACTACCCAAAAAATTATGTGCTTTTAACCCCAAACTCCTTGGCCTAAACCCAAAAAAAACCATTGAGGATTTTGGTTGGTTTAGATTTCTGAAATTCGACCCCCTTGGAGCCCAACTTTAGTTGCAACTGCAAAACTTGACCTGCTGGAAATTGCCTGTAAATCCTCCCGGAAATGGTCCCAAAGTGTTGGGTTGGCCCCGACTATCAAATTCCTGACTTCTCGAATGGACTTCCAGCCTATGGCACCTGCTCCCAAGCTCCACGAAAACTGTTGGAATGGCCTCTGCGTTGTCCGCTAGCCCAACAATTCAAATTGTTGGAATGTTAGCTCTATTGGTTGTAAAACTCGGTGAGAATGTTGACCTATTGCTGCTCTCTCAATCCTCTAACTCTCCCAGCAAACACCTGATCTTTGACGGCTCCTAGCTCCCTCTACTTATTCTCCAGCTACCCAGAGATACGCACTCCCTGCTCTACATTGAATGATGGTGCTATCTCACAACCCCGAAACTCCTGAAAAACGTACGGAACTGCCTCTCTAGGGCGAGCACAGATGGTCCCCCACAGTAGAGGTTGAATCTCCCGCTTGAGAGACTCGTGGCTAAACAACCGGTTGACTCGGCTAAACAACAGAGCGAACAGTCAAGTCATTTTGTTTGCAAGATGTAAGAATGAAACCCAAAATGAGAGTTGCTCCCTCTTTATAACTCCTTGGACGTCCCTTGCCTCATGTGGGCCTCTCCATCCACCTATTCGACTTTCCCTCCAAGCTATTCGAAAATGATGAGTTCTCTTCCTTAGCCAAAATTGTGCAAAATTGTGTAGCAACACTCTATTACAAATGTGTTTGAGAAGGGACAAGAGTCAAGACAACATGCTACGTGCTACCCTTGAAAGTGACCATGGGGAACTACTCCATGACACATCACTTCTTTGTAGTAGACATACCAAACACCAACGTGGTGTTGGGAGTCCAATGGCTCTATTCACTTGGCAAAGTCACGATCGAATGGAGGAAGATGGAGATGGAGTTTGTAGGGTCGAATGGCAAGCCAGCGTTGCTACGAGGAATGCACTCATACCCACCAGAGATTGTTTCGGCCCACAAGATGGAGGTTGATTTGAGACATGGGGACATTGAGGAGGGTTATGGAGTTGAGGATCCCTGAAGCTGGGGCCAAAGCCCAAGCCACCACATCCGAAGATACAGCGAATTTTGGACAGGTACCCAGTAGTGTTTAGATACATACCACCGAATCAACCACCTGACCGGGGATATGAGTATACTATTGAGTTGGAGTCGGGAGTACAGGCTGTGATCACCACTCCTTACTGACATCCCAAGGCATATCAGGATGAGATAGAGAGGGCTATCCACGAGCTGTTGGCACTTGGGCACATCAGGCCCAGTTCCAGCCCTTTTTGCTTCATCGGTTGTACTGCTGAAGAAGGATGGGTCCGTGCATAGATTATCGGGACCTCAACAAAAAGACATTGAAGAACCACTACCCCATCCCACATATAGATGAGTTGATGGATGAGATGAGGGGGCATAAGCTCTTTTTGAAGATTGATTTGGAGTCGGGGTACCACCAAATCCGGGTGAGGGACCAGGATGTCCCAAAGACAACATTCTGGTGCCATTATGGGCACTTTGAGTTCTTGGTTATGCCCTTCAGGCTGACTAATGCGCCAGCTACCTCCTAGTCATGCATGAACCACGTATTTCGTGGGCAGTTGAGGAAGTTCGTGCTAGTGTTCTCCGTTGTCATACTGATCTATAGCCGGACTTGGGAGGAGCACTTGTAGCACATTCAGACAGTGTTGCGCATTCTAGAGGAGCAGCAGTTTTATGCTAAATTGTCCAAGTGCGAGTTTGGGTTGACTAAGATGCTCTATCTAGGGCATATCATTCGGGTGGACGGTGTGAGAGTATATGAGCAGAAGATCCAAGCTATCCGAGATAGGCTAGAGCCCTGAAATTTGACAAAGCTGAGGGGATTTGTGGGCATTAGCACTTATTAAAGGAAGTTCGTGAAGGGCTTCTTCCAGCTAACAACACCCCTCACTGACTTGATGAAGAAAGGGGCATTTGAGTGGACCACTACAGAGTAGGAGGCTTTTGAGCGCCTCAAGCAGGTCATGAGTAGTTGTCCAGTATTAGCACTTCCCGACTTTACACAGCCCTTTGTGTTGGAGTACGATGCATCAGGAGTGGGTGTGGGGCCCGTGTTGATGCAAGGAGGGCACCCCATCGCTTTCGAGAGTCAGAAGATTGTGCCCCATGAACTATTGTACTCCATATATGACAAGGAGATGTTGGCCATCATGCATATGCTGGCTAAGTTCAGACAGTATTTGGTGGGGAACAAGTTCAAAGTCAAGACATACCACAATAGCCTCGGGTTCTTCTTGGAGCAAAAACAGTTGTAGGACAAGCAGCAAAAGTGGGTGAGCAAGCTCCAAGGATATGACTTTGACATTGAGTATGTCAACGGAAAACACAACGTGGTGGCTGATGCGTTGTCCAGGAGGCCAGCCACTCTCTCTATGAGTATTGCCCCAGATTAGAGGGTGCAACTACTAGTGGAGTACTCCAAGGATCAGTTCGCGTGTGAGGTGTTGATTTATGGTAGTATTGGATGTGATCTAAGCCTCAAAATTTGCAGGTAGGCTTGGACACATGTATTCCACAATACCCAGATGGGAAATTCCACCCGGACACAATTTTATTAGAATAATTAGTTATTTTTAATGGGTCCCTAGGTCTAAACTTAGGAAATTAAAATAATTAAAGGGTATTAATCAAACTATGGGTGAAATTCTAGAAGAAGACGAGGATCAAGTCAATATGATCTGAGCCATTGATTAAAATCTAATCTAGGTCATTGATTACTCGACTGGAGGATTATAAGGACTTCAATGGGCATTTAGAAAACACATCGGGCAGATACTTAGTTACCTAAGATGGATTTTCTCCCTGGTCAAAGTCATGCAAGAGGAAATCGAATAAGAGGGAGCGTTGTAGGTGAGAAGGAGAGAGGGCATCAGCATCAATGAGCGGTGCAAGAGCAAAAAGAAGACGCAGAGTAGAGGAGGGACAGCTTGAGGCTGTGACGTTGGGATTGACGTTGGGACTGCGCAAAAGCTGACGCAGTGAGGCGCAGAGGTGGCAGTAGGTCCTCTCTAAAGTCGGAATTTAGCTGAGAAGCGTGAGAATATCGTCTGTAATATTTCTCACATAAGTTTGTCTTCTATTATGCTAGTTGTATCTTGTACATGAGATTTTTGTTGAAGATCAATAAGAAAACCCTCATCTGCTGCCCCTGTTTTCCCACATTGGGTTTTTCCGAGAACAACTATCCAAAAATAACGGTCATTGTGATTATACTTGTGCTAGTATTTTTCCTTGCATTTACTTTTCGCAGTATTTTAATTGTGAAGGCTGCAGTAGAATTTATTTTGATATTTGTTGTAGAAACACTGTGAATAACTTATTTCTGAAATAATAAGTTTCTGAAATAATATCAGTTACTGTAGTTGGATTTCTATTAAGAAATTTTCACATGGTATCAAAGCTAAGTTAAGCAGGCGTGCAGACCAGAAGAGCCAACGTTGAAGAGAAGAAGGGAATTCGAAATTGCTGCATAGGCAGAAAATCGAATCCCCAAAGGAATTGCACAGTCCACTCTAAGATGACAAAATTTTCATAGGAAAATCTCTCTCTGAGAGAGTCGACAGAGAGGAAGATTTCCAGATCGAACGTTGCCAGCGACTGAGGGAGCAACGCAGCGCAGTCTACAGGTGAAGACACAATTTTTCTGTAGCAGTTGCTAGGACAGAAAATCGTCAGAAACAAATAGGAAAAATAGCACAAAGAAGGATGGAAAATCAAGATGTCTTTGAATTATCTTCCAGATTGGAAGAAGAATTTGCATGCTTGTCAAGTTCAGCGTCGGCAGATGTTTGGTATATTGATAGCGAGGCTTCAGCCCATATGACTGGAGTACGAGAATATTTCCCGAGCTATCAAGAAGAACAAATGGACTCCCAGATTACTATGGGAAACAGAACGAAGTGTACTCCAATTGGGAGAGGCACCATATCATTTCAGACGAAAGCAGGAACCAGCGTCCGAGCCACTAATGTTTTGCATGTGCCCAGGTTAGGAATGAATCTGATTTCAGTGTCTCAGTCACAAGACAAGGGATATGATGTATACTTCATTGGAAGGAAAGTATACGTCAAACATCCATGCTGGAAGAAGAAGAGACAAATTGGAGCTCGAAGCAACAGACTGTATAGATTGCAATTGCAGCAGTATCAGATGGAGAAGATTGCAGTGCAGATGCAGTGTTGGCAGCATTTCATCAGGGCCAACAACAGCACGGATGTAGCAATCAAAGTTGCGGAGTGGTTGGTGGGCAGCAGCAGCCAGACATCAACAGCGCAACAAGAGATGGTGCAACGATAGAGTGATGCTTCAATGGGTTGCAGCACTAGAGCACATTCCTCGCTAATAGGAAGTGTTGATTTTTGTAGCATCAGTTGTGCTCTAGCCTTGAGATTTTGCAGAGTGGCTAAGACACATGCACTCTCCAATACCCAGAAATCATTTGGGAAAATTCCACCTAGAGATGATTTAATTAAAATAATTAACTTTTTTAAATGGTTCTCTAAGTCTAAACTTAGGAAATCTGGTTAATTAAAGGGTATTAATTAAATATGGTGCAAATCTTCTAGAAGAAGACGGGGATCAACTCCCAGTTAATCTTAGTCGTTGATTATGTTTTAATCTCAACCATTGGTGCTCCAACGAGAGATTATAAGAAGGAGTTTGATGGGCACTTCGAGAACACACTTGTGCAATTCGATTATGCTGGGAAGTCAATGTAACGACCAAAAGTCATATACGCGGCGGAAATATTTAAAATACTTCGTAGACAAAGACATCCATCGTAGGACGGTAACTGTAAATTGTATATTCTATAAGAATTGATATAGGATGAGTACAAACGAGAATGAGGATCCTGTAGGTTTTAACCCCATACAGAAATTACCTACATACGAATTCTAAAACACATAAAATAAACAATGGGAGAGGATAACACATAAAACACATATACACTGAGATTTTCCCCTGGATCCCAAAACCAAGACTACCAGCTTGATTTTTCATTATGTTCCTTTCAATGTTATAATACATATTTATATATGCCGAAGCATCCAATACCATGGACAGAAAACCATCGCGTCCAAAAACATGTGCAAAAATCATGCACAAAACGATAGGTGGGTCCGCCCAACCTAACATAGGTTCCAAAACCAAAATTTTCTGGGGCACTGCCCCGGACCCCATAAAGTGGGGTTACCTGCACCCCTCAAACCCCCTGTGACTCCCCTCGCTACGCAATCGACACAACGAAGAGGGGGCGGAATCCCCCGGTCAACTACGTGGGCTAGTCGTAAAAAGAATATAACACAAGCCAACATTCTCCCACTTGTTGTTTTCTTTCCATAGGGGGCCACAAGAGAGCTTAGTCATTTATTCAGCCCTACAATGCCCATTGTTTCTCTACACCAAGAGAACTTCTCAGAGCTCACATATTTTGTCAATGCATCTACAATATTTTTCAAAGTGTCCACCTTTACCAGCAACACCTTTTTGTCTTCTATCATATCCCTCACAAAGTGATACTGAACATCAATGTGCCTTGACTTTGAATGATATGCAGGGTTCTTTGCCAAGAAAATTGCACTTTGGCTGTCACAGTCTATCCTTATAGCTCCCTGTACTAACCCCATATTTGAACACAATCTCTGCAACCAAACTTCTTCCTTGCTT
>APFE030432432.1:6551-27918 GCA_000404065.3 Pinus taeda | reverse complement strand
AGATCTCCCACTGAACTGGGTCTACCATAGGCCCGAGCGAAACCCCTCAGCAACAAAGGCGTCCCCTTGAAGCCAAAACAACTCTAATACCAAATGTAGGTTTTAACCCCATACAGAAATTACCTGCATACGAATTCTAAATCATAGAAAAATAAACAGTGCGAGAGCATAACACATAAAAACACATATGCACAGAGATTTTCCCCTGGATCCCAAAACCGGGACTACCAGCTTGATTTTTCATTATTGTTCCTTTCAATGTTACAATACATATTTATACATTCCAAAGCATCCAATATCATGGACCGAAAACCATCGCGTCCAAAACCATGGACCGAAAACCATCGTGTCCAAAAAAAAATGTGCGAAAATCATGCACAAAACCATAGGTGGGTCCGCCCAACCTAACATAGGGTCCAAAACCAAAATTTTCCGGGGCGCTGCCCCGGACCCCACAAAGTGGGATTACGGGTACCCCTAAAATCCCCTGTTAACTATGTGGAAAGAATATAACACAACCCATCGCATCTATATCAAGGAAGGTTGCTAACCAATCTGTCAACCCCAACGACGAATGAATCCCAATTTGAGGGAAATTGTTAAAGAAGAACTTCAAAAATTGCTTAATGCAGAGTTTATACATCCCATATTTGACAGTGAGTGGGTTGCTCCGTTGGTAATAGTACCTAAGAAAAATGGGAAATGGAGAGTGTGTGTAGATTATAGAGCCTTAAATAAGCCACTCAAAAGGATCACTTTCCCTTGCCATTCATTGATCAGGTGTTATATAGTTTGTTAAGGAAGAAATTCTTCTCCTTTTTAGATGGTTTTAATGGATATAATCAAATCAAAATTGCACCCCAAGACCAAGATAAGACCACTTTTACTAGTCCCAGGGGAACTTTTGCCTATAGAGTTCTCCCATTTGGACTGTGTAATGTGCCAACAACCTTTCAAAGAGTAGTGATAGGAATCTTCTCTGATATGCTTAATGACTGTATGGAGATATTTAAGGATGATTTTACCCCTTATGGTGTGCCTTTTGAGGATGCATTACAGAACCTTGAGAAAGTACTTAAACATTGTGTACAAGATCACCTTTCCCTAAGTACTGAAAAATGTCATATGATGATGAATGAAGGAATTGTACTTGGACACTTTATTTCATTTCAAGGAATTCAAGTAGATCCATCCGAAATACAGGTAATTCGGAACCTTCCTATTCCTAGAACACAAACTGATGTGAGAAGTTTTTTAGGACATGCAGGATACTACAAAAGATTTATTAATTTTTTTCTAAAATAGCTTCTCCTTTGTTTGTGTTACTTATGAAAATGTTGAATTCAAGTGGACTGATCTTTGCCAGAAAGCATTTGATGAACTCAGACATCAGTTATCTACAACTCCTATTTTAAGGGGACCTGATTGGGCACTTCCCTTCCATATATCCTCTGATGCTTCGGATACTACAATTGGAGCTATCTTGGGGCAAGAGGAAAACCATCTTCCTTATGCTATCTATTTTATTAGTAAGAATATGACTCCTACTGAGCTTAATTACACATTTACTGAAAAGGAATTTTTAACAGTCATTTATGCTCTTAATAAATTTTGACATTACATTACTGGTTACTCTACTTTTTTTCATACTAACCACTCGGCTATTAAGTATTTAATGAACAAATCTGTCACAAATGCTCGAGTCACCAGGTGGTTATTGTTATTACAAGAGTTTGATATTACAATTGTAGATCGACCAGGTAAAGAAAATGTAGTTTCTGATTTCCTTTCTCAGTTAAAAGCTGATGATAATACTCCAGTAGATGATTCCTTTCCTGATGAATATTTATTTGCAGTATCTGCTCACTCACCTTGGTATGTAGACATTGCCAATTATTTGGTTGCAGGGAAGTTACCATCGCACTTATCACATCGAGAGAAAAGAAAGATCATTCAACAAAGTGCTCGGTATAGCTGGATAAGTGGGTGTCTTTTCTATACAGGACTTGATCATGAAATTAGAAGATGCATTAGAGAAGATGAGGTTTATGATATACTGAAGGCTTGTCATGATGGCCCTTGTGGAAGGCATTTTTCTAATAAGAGAATGACACATAAAATTCTCAGGATGGGTTATTATTGGCCCTCACTCTTCAAGGATGCAAAGAAATATGTTCGGACCTGCGATAGCTGTCAGAGAATGGGTCAACCTAATCATAGAGATGAAATTCCGTTGAATCCCCAGGGAATACTTGAACCCTTTGAAAGATGGGCTCTAGACTTTTCAGGGTCCATTAATCCTCCATCCAATCAAAGAGTTTATATATTGGTTTGTATGACTAAATGGGTGGAGGCTAAGGCACTCATTAGAGCTAACGAAGAATCTGTTTTAGCCTTTCTATTTGAAGAAATCTTTGTTAGATTTGGAGTGCCTAGAGAGCTAGTTACAGATGGAGGACCTCCTTTCAATTCTTATGGTTTTAAAACCACCCTTAAAAAATATCTTATTCATCATAGAATGACTACACCATGCCATGCCCAAGCGAATGGACAGGTGGAGGGTACAAACAAAGTTATAGAATCCATTCTAACAAAAACAATGAAGGAAAATAGGAGGGATTGGTCTCAAAGGCTCTTTGAAGCACTATGGGCTTACAGAACTACCTGGAGAAATACTACAGGATTTTCTCCCTATGAATTGGTTTATGGTAAAAGTGTTGTTTTTCCTGTGGAATTTGAAATTAAAACCTTAAGAACCGCTTTAGCTGTTAACCTTGATTTGACTAATGCACAGAAAACCAGGTTATAGCAGCTCCAGGAATTGGATGAAAAGAGATTAGATGCCATCCATCAAACAACTATGATCCAACAACAAAGAACTAGGTGGCATGATAAAACCATCAAGCATAGGCAGTTCCAAAAAGGTAATTGGGTTTTATTATATGATTCTTAGTTTGAAAATTCTCAAGGGAAATTAGGTACAAGATGGCCGGGACCTTACAAAATAGATACTGTTTTTCCCAATGGAATAGTAAGGCTCTTAACAATTGATGATTCTAGAACACCATTATTAGTAAATGGGTATCGGCTTCATTTGTACCAACAACCGATTTCCAAAGAGGATTTTAAGGCCACTTGCATGACAGATTCACATTATCTCTTTTTGGGGGAGCCTGCTGCCCCTCACTACATTTAATTTTTGCATTGTATTTTTAGCATTAGATTAGATTTCTTAACTAATAATCCCTGTCAAGGGTTGGCATGTTGTAATTGATTATTTTGCAGATTTCAGATTTAGGAAAGGCTGATTGAAAAGGACAATCCGACTACGAGAAGATCCAAGCTTCATCTTATGAAGCACTGTCATCTCATTTCAATCCATCCATAGTTCATTTCCCCATCTTCTAGTAACATTTACATCACTTCCCCTCCTTTCTCTTCCCCATGTTTCCCATCATTTTTCAGCAACATTTTTCCTATTTTGCTCATCAATGAAATATTACTCTTCAACAACATTTTCCCTATTTTTCCTATTAACAATACTCTTTAGCAACATTTTTCCCTGTTTTTCCTGTTCCTGAAACAACATCTTTCACCCATTTTCCTGTTACTGAAACACTACCCTTTACTCATTTTCCCGTTGCTGAAACACCATTTCTTTTTAAAAGACATCACCGCACATCACTTTCCGTCATGAAAATCACTTCTTCCATTATGTTTATGCTAATTTTGTCCTTTCATTGCCTTCTCCTATGACTATACAGAGCTTTAATATAATCACCCTCATGTTTCAAAAGCTTCTTCCATAACTATTGATGATCTATTATCAATGCGCACTATATTTTCGGAATATGGATCAAAGGTAAACATGAGGTATGTAATTATTATGTGTAAATAATATTAAACTATGGTTAAATGATAAGATTATGTCATTATGACCACGATCCCCATACATTTAAAGTCATTATTTAAGCCGTAGTTGGGGGGGAATACCAAGATTATACGCCATCATTTCACAGCAAGCCAATTACCGTCATTTTTTTTACCCACTATCACGTCTTATCACCCCGCCTCTGTGCTGTTACTCCATGTTCTCATTCACAAAATTTACTCTGTTCGAAGTGCGGTAACTCGATTTTTGACTGTGCATTTTACCAAAGCTGGTTAACCACGGGAGGACCTGCTATTCGACATGAGCCCGACTCGATAACTCTACTTGAATTACATTTAGAAGTATATCAAAATTTTCAGCGGGCAGGCTGGGTAGAATATTTTCAGAGGCTTCAGGGATTCGATCCACAACAAGTCCTTGAATTTGCATGTAATCTACAGGATGGCTATTCTACTGTCTAGGGAGTTCGAATTCCAGTCTCAGAGCATGACATAGCATAGGTTTCAGGTCTACTGGTCACTGGCACTCGATGGTTTAGTCGTAAGCATATCATTTTGAATGCACAACAAGACTTTCTTTTGTCAGGAGAGCAGGTCGAGCCCAAAGGCCGGGGTGTCTGACTTCACTCATTACCGCCTCCATGGTTGATGGTTGCTGAATTCGTCAAGTATTACCTCACTTGTAAAGGTTGCTACCAGGTAGTCTATTAGCATGATTTTGTCTTGTTAAATCATTTGAGACATGGTCGACTATTGAATATTCTGTATCATTTACTAGGGTGTCTAAAGAATATGTCACATTACTGTAGACAGGTAAAATTTCCACTCCTTTCTCTCACCCATCACCATCTTGTCTAGCTACTAATTCAGAGGGGTTTTTCTCGACAAAAGCCCCCTCTCAATAACCCACCCCTAGACCCTGAGAAAGCAGCTAAAACTCCTTAAGAAGTTGCTGAAATTCCTTAAGAAGCTCCTGAAATCCCTCAGCAAGCTGCTAAAAATCCTCAAGAAATCCTTGAAAATCCCTTTGAGCAGTAATCAGGGAGCATTCCTGACCCCCCAGAAATCCCACCAGCAGAATCAGTCAATCCAATTGACCCTCCCACTACATCAACTCCATCCCATAATCTAGCAGAATCATCTAATGCCACCGTTCACATTCCTAGTGATGATTCTAAAGATAACCTTCCCATCGCTATGCTAAAAAGAAAAAGGCAAATTAAGACCATTTTCCTACCAAAAAGATGAACGAGGGCCTCAACCAAAGAAGCCACCATTTCTGATAGCCCTCCCCCTCAGAAGAAACCCACTCATAAAAGGAAAACTACGGCTCTCCCTACCTTTTTACCCCGAAGACGAATGAGGGCGTCAACTAAAGCAACAACTGTTGCTACCATCCCAAATTCCCCACCTATTAGTCTAAAACTCCATACCCCACCACAGTCCCAAGTCCTCGAATCTTTACCTGTCTCACCCTCAGGCACTGAAACACAAAATCCAGATGCCTAGGATGTTGCACGTCAAGTAGCTGTCCCACAAGAACCAACTACTCATTCAGTAGCTGCCACAAAAGAACCAGCTACTAATATACAGAATACAGACGACCAGGATGTTGCACAACACGTAGCTATTACACAAGAACTAGCTACTCATTTAGCAGCTGTCACACAAGGACCACTTGCTGATATACAAAATCTGGATGATCAGGATGCTGCACACCACGCAGTTGCTACAAAACAACTAGTTTCTCATTTAGTAGTTGCCACACAAGAACCAACTACTCATTCAACAACTGTCACACAAGAACCACATTCTGATATACAAAATCTGGATGATCAGGATGCTGCACACCACGCAGCTGCTACAAAACAACCAACTACTCATTCAGTAGCTGCCACACAAGAACTAGCTACTGAAACTGTGACTGCTACATAAAGCCCAGTCACCTTGGCTTCCCTTCTACAGGAAAACGAGTTTCTAAAATCATAACTCGAAGCTTATAAGCAGGAATTAGTAACGGCAAGGGAAGCATATGACAGAGAGCTTAAATTGTACACTTTAGCCCATGCAACATCCACAGCTGAGAAAAGTGCAGAGAAAGAACGATATAACGAATATATGTGCAACCAATGTGGTACCATTTATCAGCAAGCCGGGTATAAAGTAGTTGAAGTCCCACTGTTTGGAGCCTCCCCTACATCCACTTCTTCTGCAATTAAAGAGGAACGCGCTACTGTCACATAAGAACCAGTAGGGCTTTCAATTTTTTTTGAAAAAGAGGTTAAACCACAAATACCTCGGCCTACTTTGACTGTTAAAACTGAAAGTCCTATACCTCGGACTACTCTGACTGTTAAAACTGAAATTCCTGTACCTCGGCCTACAAAAACTGTTTTTATTCAGACTGAACCTTGGCCTACAAAACTGTTTTTACTCAGACTGAACCTCGACCTACAAAAACTGTTTTTACTCAGACTAGCAGCACTGAAGCACAAACTGATAAATGGAAGAAAGAATATGTTATGTCACAAGATAGGATCTTGTAGGAGCATAAATCATTGTGGAAAAATCATATATATTCAAACCGGGAAGCTTTGGAGTATGTACTCCAACATTCTCGTGCCCAGAAGAGGGAGAACAAACAACTAAAAACTAGACTGCTCCTCATGTTTGATTTGGTTAAGAGATTATTAGCTACTAGGAAACCATCTTCCAACTACTCTCTTTTTCTTGCAGAACGCTTAACGTTCTTTCAAATAAAGACAATTAAAGATGGGAGACCTCATGAAGTATCTGGACCTAAACAGTTTGTGAAAACTTTCACAGAAGCATCTACCGGTGATCAACATTTACTCTGTGAATTGTATCTCCATAATGAAGCTGTCCCTGAGGATAGGAAGTTCAATCTTAACCCTCTGGTTGGTGATGTTCAGATCAGGGCGTTTGTCTCCTTCCTTGCTAATCAGATCACATGGCAGATTTCCTTTCTTTCAGAAAGGCATAATGAAGACAACTGTCTCCTCTGGATTCAATCCGAGCCACAAAATGCTACCATTTTTGTTGGTGAATATCGTCAATTTTTGAAGGAACCAGAATGGATGGACACATCAGGCAACTACAAGCAGCAGTTACAAGACCACCAACATTTTGTTAAAACCAAGGGAGCTCTTGCCTTAAAAGAAAACAACCTATTTTGGCAACAATCCTCTAAGGAAAGGCAAGAGTATCATCCCTTCAGTCCTCCTAATGTGGAAGCAACAATTTCAAGGGTACCTGACTATGCCAGATATGTTCGTCAATGTACTGAAAAATGGATAGGATATCATTTTCATTTTGCTCTTCTATGGATCCCAGCACAAGAGTATAAGACTCATTACAGGTTGACCAAAAAGGAAGAAGCAACAACATGGCATAAGTTACAAAATGTGCATGGCTTCGGAGATCTACCTGACTGTACCTTCTATAGTAACTGCCTAAGTAATTTGCACTCCAAGGCCTAGTACCCGGACTCAGATTTAGAGTAAAGTTGCATGAGGACATACAACCCTTTCAGTTGGGGGGGATGTTAGGACCCTACATTATACCTTTTTGATCACATATTTTGCTATCATTTCACCCTTTTTCCAATCCATATTTAAAGTCCATGTTATTACTTTAATCCATTTTTCCGAAGGTATACAATATTTCTTCTCATTACTATATGTTTAACTTATTTTATATATAATTGCATTACCTTCATAGTTAATCGTTGATCGGATAGTTGCTGAAATAGTTTTATCATTGCAGTCTACGTTGCTGAAACAGTCTGAAGACTGCAGGTTTATCATTACAGTTTATGTTGCTAAAACAGTTAGAACAGTGCGCAAATCCTGTTGCTGAAATAGCCCGTGATTTGCACGTTAGATTCGGCAGCAACAAAAGGAGATCATCGAAGGAGCTGTTACACTGGTAGTAACAACTACATTCCAAAGTCGACATTGTCACAACCATTGTAACAACATTTTGTTAATGGAAGAACTAATTATCCTATTTTGGCATATCGGGTTAAAGATAGGATTTATAATGTAATAAATTGTAATAGATGTCTCCTCTTTAAAAAGAGGAGACATCAACATTAGAGCTACTACGGACAGACTGCGGGAAGGTCTAGCTGAAAGTAAAAGGACTAGAATCTTTTGTAATATGATACATTGATAGATGAATAAAATATTGTTTTAAGCATTCCTTTTTAGTCCCTTTTTCTAGGGAATCTTGTGAGAAGGAAAGGGCCCACCTTCATCACAAGATTCACCCATTAATTCCTATAGTGTGTTAAGTGTTATTTTCCATTCATACTTTGTTAAATTCTGTTTATTGAATTTGTTTATGCGTTATTCAGAACTCTGTACTTATTACTGAAACTCTATTTTCCAATTGATTATTGCATTGTTTTCATAAATCCATTCATAGCTAAACAATGAGTATTTTAATTGGTAATCAGGTTTATAGAGTAAGTTTGTGAAGTATAGTAATCAGAAACAGGTGCTGAAGATTCCTGCTTGGGGAACAGGGTCTTGTTCTCTGTTATAGCACAACTAGTCTTTTTCTTTGCAGATTGATTTCTTTCCTTAGATTGTTCTTTTTAATGTAATCCAGGATTCTTTGATAATTGTATGCAATAGAGAGATTGTTCCTGCTGTAACTCAGAGTAGAGATTTAGTTGTTGAAGCATGGTGTGATTAGTATAATTATTACTACAACTTTTCATTGCTTTTGAGATTGAGCATATACAATGTGTGGTTGCCTTTGAAATAACAGATTTCCTTGGGTTGACAATTCATGTAGCACTTAGTTGTTTGAATTAATAAGCAATTAAAGTGACCAACATTTTGGTGCCGTTGTCAGGAAAGGCAATCATAGATTTCAAAAGCATTAATGTTTATGTTTCAGATGTGCAGAATGCATGAGAGGACGCAAGAAAACTAACTCTACAGGTGGCAAGGGCAAATGAAGAGGAGGAATAAAGACCTTTATTGATGAGATTATATCAAAAGCTAAAACTTCTCAAAGGTTAAGCTCTTGAAAGCCAAAGTCTCAACATTCTCTTCAAACAAACTGCGAAATGGAGGAAGTTGTGGGCCCTGAAAAGGTTGAGGAAAAATTAGAAGACATTGAGGAACCAGTCGAAGACATTGAGGAGCCAACAGAAAACATTGAAGACAGGGCAAGTGCAACAGGAGAACAACCAATGGAAGGGAACAATGAAGGATTCTTTGGTGGAGGACAGGTAGGAGGAGAAGGAAGAGATGAGAATTCTCTCTCTACCTTGGGATTTCCTATTGGTGATCTTCCTAGAGGGGCAACTCCCATGAAGAATATCCCACTTTCAGCCTTACCTAACTTCCATGGTTTATCTTCTAAAGATCCTGATGATTTTCTTTTTGAGTTTGATATATTATGCAGAAGCTATGATTATGTTACTAATGCTCAGAAACTGAAGCTATTTCCAGCAACACTAAAAGGAAATGCACTAATATGGTTCATGAGTCTGGGAGGCCATGTAATCACAACATGGGAACAAATGAAACATAAGTTTTTGACCAAATATCAAGACTACTACCAGACGAGAGAAAAAAGGGAGGAACTATTTAAAATGGTACAAAAGGAGGACGAAAATCTGGAGGACTTTGTGGAAAGGCTACAATATAATCTGCAGAGACCCAATCATCCCGATGTAAGTAAAGATATTCTTAAAACAATATTATTGAAAGGGGTAAGGGATGATTGTTTAGACATGCTAAATATGCTTGGTAAAGGGGATATATCTAAAGAATCATATGATGAAATTGTTAACCTCCGCAAAAGATGTTCAAGAGGAGCTGCAAGGAATAGATTAAACAACAAGTATAATACATATTCAAGAGTTAAAAAATCAGTCAGTGGAGGAGCAACAAGAGCTGAAATAGGTAATTTAATTGATGAATTCAAAACTGAAATGTTAAGTTCTTTTGCTTCATAGATTGACACTTTGCAGGTTAAGAAGAAACAAGCAGAAGCAGAAATGGGAAATGAGTGAGTGGGTTTCTCCATTGGTAATAGTACCTAAGAAAAATGGGAAATGGAGAGTGTGTGTAGATTATAGAGCCTTAAATAAAGCCACTCAAAAGGATCACTTTTCCTTGCCATTCATTGATTAGGTGTTAGATAGTTTGTCAGGGAATAAATTCTTTTCCTTTTTGGATGGTTTTAGTGGATATAATCAAATTAAAATTGCACCCCAAGACCAATATAAACCCACTTTTACTAGCCCCTGGGGAACTTTTGCCTATAGAGTTCTCCCATTTGGACTGTGTAATGTGCCAACAACCTTTCAAAGAGTAGTGATAGGAATCTTCTCTGATATGCTTAATGACTGTATGGAGATATTTATGGATGATTTTACCCTTATGGTGTGTCTTTTGAGGATGCATTACAGAACCTTGAGAAAGTACTTGAACGTTGTGTACAAGCTCACCTTTCCTTAAGTACTGAAAAATGTCATATGATGATGAATGAAGGAATTGTACTTGGACACTTATTTCATTTCAAGGAATTCAAGTAGATCCATCCAAAATACAGGTAATTCAGAACCTTCCTATTCCTAGAACACAAACTGATGTGAGAAGTTTTTTAGGACATGCAGGATACTATAGAAGATTTATTAATTTTTTTTCTAAAATAGCTTCTCCTTTGTTTGTGTTACTTGTGAAAAATCTTGAATTCAAGTGGACTGATCTTTGCCATAAAGCATTTGATGAACTCAAGCATCAGTTATCTACAACTCTTATTTTAAGGGGACTTGATTGGGCACTTCCCTTCCATATAGCCTCTGATGCTTCAGATACTGCAATTGGAGCTGCCTTGGGACAAGAGGAAAACCATATTCCTTATGCTATCTATTTTATTAATAAGAATATGACTCCTGCCGAGCTTAATTACACAGTTACTAAAAAGGAATTTTTAGCAGTCATTTATGTTATTAATAAATTTTGACATTACTTTAGTGGTTACTCTACTTTTGTTCATACTAATCACTCGGCTATTAAGTATTTAATGAACAAATCTGTCACAAATGCTCAATTCACTAGGTGGTTATTGTTATTACAAGAGTTTGATATTACAATTGTAGATCAACCAGGGAAAGAAAATGTAGTCGCTGATTTCCATTCTCGGTTAAAAGCTGATGATAATACTCCAGTAGATGATTCCTTTCCTGATGAATATTTATTTGCAATATTTTCTCACTCACCTTGGTATGTAGACATTGCCAATTATCTGGTTGCAGGGAAGCTACCATCACACTTATCACATCGAGAGAAAAGAAAGATCATTCAACAAAGTGCTCGGTATATCTGGATAAGTGGGAGTCTTTTCTATGCAGAACTTGATCATGAAATTCAAAGATGCATTAGAGAAGATGAGGTTTATGATATACTGAAGGCTTGTCATGATGGCCCTTGTGGAGGGTATTTTGCTGATAAGAGAATGACACATAAAATTCTCAGGATGGGCTATTATTGGCCCTCACTCTTCAAGGATGCAAAGAAATATGTTCGGGCCTGCGATAGATGTTAGAGAATGGGTCAACCTAATCATAGAGATGAAATGCCATTGAATCCCCAGGTAATACTTGAACCCTTTGAAAGATGGGCTCTAGAATTTGCAGGGCCCATTAATCCTCCATCCAATCAAAGAGTTTATATATTGGTTTGTACAAATTATATGACTAAATGGGTGGAGGCTAAGGCACTCATTAGAGCTAACGAAGAATCTGTTTTAGCCTTTCTATTTGAAGAAATCTTTGTTAGATTTGGAGTGCCTAGAGAGCTAGTTACAGATGGAGGACCTCCTTTCAATTCTTATGGTTTTAAAACCACCCTTCAAAAATATCATATTCATCATAGAATGACTACACCATACTACCTCCAAGCCAATGGACATGTGGAGAGTACAAACAATGCTATAGAAGCCATTCTAACAAAAACAGTGAAAGAAAATAGGAAGGGTTGGTCTCAAAGGCTCCCTAAAGCACTATGGGCTTACAGAAGTACCTGAAGAAATACTACAGGATTTTCTCCCTATGAATTGGTTTATGGTAAAAGTGTTGTTTTACTTGTGGAATTTGAAACTAAAACCTTAAGAATTGCTTTAGCTGTTAATCTTGATTTGACTGATGCACAGATAGCCAGGTTGCAACAGCTCCATGAATTGGATGAAAAGAGATTATATGCCATCCATAAAAAAACTATGATCCAACAATAAAGAACTAGGTGGCATGATAAAACCATCAAGCATAAGTAGTTCCAAAAAGGTACTTGCACTTTATTATATTATTCTCGGTTTGAAATTTTTCAAGGGAAATTATGTACAAGATCGTTGAGACCTTACAAAATAGATACTGTTTTTCCCAACGGAACAGTAAGGCTCCTAACAATTGATGATTCTAGAACACCATTATTAGTAAATGGGTATCGACTTCGTCTGTACCAACAACCGATTTCCAAAGAGGATTTTAAGGCCACTTGCATGACAGATTCATATTATCTCTTTTTTGCAGAGCCTATTGCCTCTCACTGCATTTAATTTCTGCATTGTATTTTTAGCATTAGATTAGATTTTTTAACTAATAATCCCTGTCAAGGGTTGGCATGTTGCAATTGATTATTTTGTAGATTTCAGATTTAGGAAAGGCTGATTGAAAAGGACAATCCTACTACCAGCAGATCCAAGCTTCATGTAATATTCCTAATTAGCCATGGCTAATTGGAATATTCGATTTTTGCCTTCTATAGTTATTTGTAAATACAAGTGAGGAAGGGGGAACATAACTCACTTTTAGAATAAAAATCATTTCCTAGTAGCACAATGTTGTGACTTAAGGGGAGCCAAGGGGGCCAAAGGGGGATGCAAAAATGGGGCCCATGCAGACACATGGAGGGACTGCGCAGGAGGAAAGGAACACGTGGCAAGAGGGGAATCACGCAGGAGGAGGTGAGCCTTGGGATTGAGAGAGGCAAAGGCTATAAAAGAGAGAGGAGCCCCGTCATTTTGATCATTAAGTTATGTGCATTTTGAGCTAGTTGTTTCAACTTCTGAGCATTCTGGCTGTTTAGCTAGTCTGTAGCACTGTTTAGTGCATTGAGTGTCTCTATTCGAAGATCTCACCCTTAGCCCTGGGGGAATTCGAGTGCCTGCTCGGGCAAGGTATTTCCATTGGCATTTCAACAATAATTTTATCAGCATTTCAGCAGCAGTTTCATCAGTGTTTTGGAGGACTGCGCAACACTGAGAGAGGGACACAATTTTTCCTCACAGTAGTGTTGGATTGGGGTTTGTAGGAGGATTTATGCTGGGTGATTGGGTAGGGGACCAGCCCTTGTCTATTGGATGATTTTTGGAAAGGTTTTAGGTAGAGTTTAGAGGGGTTTCCTTTAGTGGCAGCGCAGAGCTTTGAGGAACCGCACAGAACCCCAAGGGGGTGATTTTCGGGGGTCGACTATTCTAGGAGAGATTTATGGGTTTCTTGGGTAGAGCCCAAATCCAGAGTTTTAGCTTATTTTGAGGAGGGGAGTAGCCCCGAATCATCAGTTGTTTCCTAGCAGCAACATCCACGTAGAGAGGCCATTCTTGTTATTCTAAGAGTATTTCTTCACTTGCCTTGTGCAATTCGAGGTGCCATCTTTTTGATCACCTTCTGTCCTTATCTTATTGCTTAGTATAATAAAATGGCTTAGCATTTTACGCTGCTTTTCTTGAGTATCTACTTATATTTCATGTTTACATTATTGTATGTTGTACCACAATTATTTTGTCATTTTTGGGTTATTGTATCATTTGCACGTATTTGGTTCGAATTTTGCTAGGGCTTGAGGAATATTTCGAGTTAGGGATATTACAGTGGTATCAGAGCATAGATCTGGCTCAGCATGTGGAGCTAGCAATCTATGACACTGGGGAAAAACGCTACATTTGTTACAGAGACACTGAGCGTAGGTTGGATATTACCTACAGAGAGGGAGATTGTGTTCTTGTGGTAGACACAGAACAGGAGGAGCCTGTGGTGGACGCAGGACAGAGGGAGCCTGTGGTGGACGTAGAGCAGGAGGATCCGATGGTAGATGATGACGGGAATAGATTTGCGGATATGCTCCTCAAATCTGTGCAGGATCTGTCGAGGCAGATTGAGGTGATGGGGCAGAGATTCATGGTAGTAGAGGCTAGACGACGTGAGATCCCACGGGCTTTTCAGGTTGGTGAGGGATCGGGCGCATCCCACCATTTGCGAGAGAAGCGTGATACTGTGCAGCAGGTGGCCTCACATGCCCCTACACACTCTACCATGCCCACTTTCTTAGGAGCCGACACGGGGGCCGTAGCCCAGCAGGAGGCAGAGCCCAAACATATGGGTGATTATTTTGCAAAGTACTAAGCCTATGGGTAGGAGTTCAGGGAAGCTCTCTCATTTAGAGATTTTGTTCAGCTCCAGTGGGATAGTAGACCCCATGACCATCATAGAGGGTACCGGCATTACCATGATGGTAACACCCACTGTGCAGCGAGTAGGTTCCACTTGCCTATGTTTGATGGTTCATCAAATAGTTCGGCAAAGTCTTGGGTGGAGAAGCTGGACATTTATTTCTATCTTAACCAAATGTCAGAGATAGAGGCCATCAAGGTGGCAACATTACATTTGGATGGTGAGGCCCAGGATTGGTGGTTTCATGGGATGGTTACACTAGGGCACTCCAAAATGTCAACATGTGCCGAGTTTACCAGGAGACTAATGGAGCGATTTGATCGGAGGGATCCAGAGTAGCATTTTGTTGAGATGATGAGGCTCAAACAGACAGGGAGCCTAGAGACTTACATCATAGATTTCTTGAGGGTCTCTGTGATGGTGCCAGACCTATGCATGGCACAGAGGGTCTATATGTATGTTGAGGGGTTAGCAGAGCCACTTCGGGGTTTAGTCCGATCCACTAGACTAGCCACACTCCAGGACACTATCAGCTGGACCCGGGACTTACAGGATGTCTTACCCAGGACTTGGACACCTTACCCCTAGAGACAAACTTTTCAGTCTAAGGGGAAGGATGTGAGGATTCCACCTCCAAAGTGGAATCTTAGATGAGTACAGCTTGACGATGATGCCAGGAGGGAGCTGAAGAAGAAGCGGTTGTGCTTCACTTGTCAGGAGCCATGGGCACCAGGACATAGATGTGCTGCTGGTAAAGCACATTTTATTGAGTTCTTTTCTGAGATCAGTAGAGAAGAGGATGACAAGGATGATGTGGAGGTAGGAGATAGCCATGCTGTACAGGGACCTTTTCCACCACCACTGCCAACAGCAGGTGGTGCATGTTTTGCACCCACCGGAGGGGCCCTTGCAGCATTGCAAGGAGTTCCCAAGTATTTGAAGTTACACGTAAAGGGGACAGTACGTGGCCAGCGAGTATCAGTTTTGGTGGACAGTGGGGCGACCCACAACTTCATCGATGCCCGGATGGTTGAGCGGAGAGGCATACAGATAGAGAGCTTCAATGGGTTTTCAATCTTGTTCCCAGGAGATCAGACCATGACGTGTGCTCGTTATGTTCTAGAGCTTTCAGTGACGATGGGCACCTACACATAGACTGACCACTTTTTCGTGGTCGATATTCTGGACACCAACATGATACTGGGTGTTCAGTGGATTATCACTTTAGGGAAGGTCACGAAAGATTGGAAGACCCTAGAGATGGAGTGGGATGATGAGAAGACAGGGAGGCATAAGAAGATACAGGGATAAAACACATATCCACCTCAGACTGTTTTGGCTCATCGGATGGAGGCAGTCTTCCGAAAGGGGGACATAAAGTGGGAAATGGAGCTACGAGCATCAAAGGCAGGGACTTCAGGGCAGACGGTACATCTAGAGATATAGTCTATCCTTAATCGGTATGCCATAGTGTTTGGGGAGATTCCACCAGGTCAGCTGCCGGATTGGGGGTTTGAGCACACCATCGAGCTTGAGCAGGGCATACAGGCTATGATTACCACCCCCTATAGGCACGCCAAGTCTTATCGGGATGAGATTGAGCGGGCTATCTAGGAGTTGGTGGCTCTTGGGCATATCCGACCAAGCACGAGTCCTTTTGCTTCTTCTGTGGTGTTGGTGAAGAAGAAGGACGGTACATTGAGGATGTGCATTAACTACAGGGCCCTGAACAAGAAGACCCTGAAGAACAGGTACCCCATACCTAGGATCGATGAGTTGATGGACGAGTTGAGAGGTGCATGTTTCTTCTTAAAGATTGATTTGAGATTTGGGTACCATCATATTCGCATGAGGGAGAAGGACATTCCCAAGACCGCCTTCAGGTGTCATTATGGGAACTTTGAGTTCTTGGTGATGCCTTTTGGGCTAACCAATGCCCCAACTACAATTCAGTCTTGCATGAATCACATCTTCTGTGGTCACTTGAGGAAGTTTGTGTTGGTATTCTTCGATGACAATCTCATTTACAGTAGGACTTGGGAGGAGCATCTCCAGCACATTGAGACAATATTGCGTATCTTACGGGAGCAACAATTCTATGCCAAACTCTCCAAGTGTGAGTTTGGGTTAACGAAGATGTTGTATCTGAGACACATCATAGGGGTGGAAGGAGTGAGGGTCCATGAGGAGAAGATCAGGGCCATCAGAGAATGGCCAAAGCCAAGAAATGTGATGGAACTTTGAGGATTCATTGGCATTTGTACTTACTACTGGAAGTTTGTCAAAGGCTTCTCGCAGCTTGTTGCACCCCTGACATATTTGACGAGGAAGGGGGCATTGAGTTGGTCAGATACAATGCAGCGAGCCTTTGACAGGCTCAAGGAGGTTATGAACAACTGCCCAGTGCTTGCATTGCCAGATTTTATGCAGCCTTTTGCTTTGGAGTGTGATGCATCGGGAGAGGGGATCGCCGCAGTGTTAATGCAGGGAGGTCACCCTATAGCCTTTGAGAGCCGAAAGCTCCTTCCACATGAGAGGTTGTATTCTATATACGACAAGGAGATGTTGGCCATCATGCATGCATTGGCCAAGTACCCGCAGTATCTGGTGGGTAACAGGTTCAGGGTGAGGACTGATCACAATAGCCTCAAGTTCTTTTTGGAGCAGAAGCAGCTATAGAAGAGGTAGCAGAAGTGGATCAGCAAGATCCAAGCATATGACTTTGACATCGATTATGTCAAGGGTAAGGACAACATGATAGCAGATGCCCTTTCATGTAGACCAGCCACGTTGTCCCTTATGAGCTTGGATACATATTGGAGGGCTCGACTCTTAGTAGAGTACTCCAAGGACAGGTTTGCATGTGAGGTTCTGGATGGGCAGGTGGCAGATGATAGGTACAGGGTGGTCGATGAGATCATCTATTATAGGGACCAGATCTTCTTGACTGAGGGGTCTCAGCTCAAGAAGAAGATACTGCAGGCATCACATGATTCACCGTTGGCAGGACATTAGGGGTTTACCAAAACCTACAGGGCCATTAGGGAGAGGTTCTCATGGAAGGGCCTCAAGGAAGACGTACTCCATCACATCCGAGAGTGCGATATTTGCCAGAGGAACAAGGGAGAGATGAGCCATCCCACGGGATTATTGCAACCTCTTCCCATTTCAGAGGGGAAACGGGAGAGTATTTCGATGGACTTCATCACAAAGTTGCCCATGGTACAGGGCAAGGATTGTATCTTTGTCGTCGTTGATTGATTGACGAAGTACACACACTTTTTTGCCATATCCGCACACTATACAACAACACAGGTGGTCGAGTTGTTCTTCGGAGAGATCTTCAGGCTACATGGTCTTCCTAAGACCATTGTCAGTGATAGGGACAGCCGTTTCATGGGCGGGTTTTGGCAGGAGCTTTTCCGGTTGGTGGGGACAGAGTTGACACTGAGTACTAGTTGTCACCCACAGACGGATGGACAAATAGAGATAGTTAACAAGTGGCTAGAGGGCTACTTGCATAACTACGTAAGTGGGCAGCAGCAAGCATGGCTGAAGTGGCTGCATCTAGGGGAGTACTGCTACAATACTTCACATCACATGTCCATTGGTATGTCACCATTCTATGCCTTATATGGGTATCATCCTTTATCTTTTGTTGACGAGATGTTTGGTGATAGCAGGGCTCCTAGAGCCAAGGTTTGGATCCAAGAGAGTCAGGATATCCTCCGAGCTTTCAAGGATAACATGGCTACAACACAAAACCAAAAGAAACTGTATGTCGACAGAGGTCAGGTGGAGAGGCAGCTCGAGGTAAGGGACATGGTCTACCTATGACTACAGCCATACCGACAGTCGTCACTAAAGCAAAAGGGGGCTGAGAAGCTCAAGCCCCACTTTTATGGGCCATACAGGATGATATGCAGGATCAGACAGGTTGCATATGAGTTGGAGTTGCCCTAAGGTAGCAAGATTCATAACATTTTCTATGTATCATGCCTGAAGAAGGCATTGGGGTAGCAAGTGATAGTGACAGATGAGCTACCATCCATGGATGATGAGGGGCATTTGGTATTGCAGCCGGAGGCTATCATTGATACCAGGGAGAGGCAGCTGCGGAGCAGGACGGTCCGAGAATGCTTGGTGAGGTGGAAGAATTTTCTAGATGAGGATGCCACTTGGTAGAGTGAGAAGATCTTACAACATCCATCACTTCAGTTGCTTAAGGACAAGTAACATTTTGCTGGGGGAGACTGTAATATTCCTAATTAGCCATGGCTAATTGGAATATTCGATTTTGTTCGATTTTTGCCTTCTATAGTTATTTGTAAATAAAAGTGAGGAAGGGGGAACATAACTCACTTTTAGAATAAAAATTCACTTCCTAGTAGCACAATGTTGTGACTTAAGGGGAGCCAAGGGGGCCAAAGGGGGATGCAAAAATGGGGCCCACACAGACACATGAAGGGATTGCGCAGGAGGAAAGGAACATGTGGCAAGAGGGGAATCATGCAGGAGGAGGTGAGCCTTGGGGTTGAGAGAGGCAAAGGCTATAAAAGAGAGAGGAGCCTCCTCATTTTGATCATTAAGTTATGTGCATTTTGAGCTAGTCGTTTCGACTTCTGAGCACGCTGGCTGTTTAGCTAGTCTGCAACACTGTGTAGTGCATTGAGTGTCTCCATTTGGAGATCTCACCCTTAGCCCCGGGGGACTTCGAGTGCTTGCTCAGGCAAGGTATTTCAATTGGCATTTCAGCAGTACTTTTATCAACATTTCAACAACAATTTCATCAGCGTTTTGGAGGACTGCGCAACACTGAGAGAGGGACGCAATTTTTTCTGGCAGTAGTGTTGGATTGGGGTTTGCAGGAGGATTTATGCTGGATGATTGGGTAGGGGACTAGCCCTTATCTATTGGAGGATTTTTGGTAGGGTTTCAGGTGGAGTTTCAGGTAAAGTTTAAAGTGGTTTCCTTCAGGCAGCACAGAGCTTTGAGGAACTGCGCAGAACCCCAAGGGGGTGATTTTCGGGGGTCGGCTATTCCAGGAGAGCTTTCTAGGTTTTTTCTGGGTTTCTTGAGTAGAGCCCGAATCCAGAGTTTCAACTTATTCCGAGGAGGGGAGCAGCCCCAAATCATCAGTTGTTTCCTAGCAGCAACAATAGCATAGCAGCAACATCCAAGCAGAGAGGCCATTCTTTGTTATTCAGAGAGTATTTCTTCACTTGCCTTGTGCAAGTCGAGGTGCCATATTTATGATCACCTCTTGTACTTATCTTATTGCTCAGTTTAATAAAATGGCTTAGCATTTTACGCTGCTTTTCTTGAGTATCTGCTTATATTTCCTGTTTACATTATTATATGCTGTACCACAATTATTTTGTCATTTTTGGGTTATTGTATCATTCGCACATATTTGGTTGGAACTTTGCTGGGGTTTGAGGAATATTCCGAGTTAGGGACATTACACTTCATCTTATGAAGCACTGTCATCTCATTTCAAATCCATCCATAGTTCATTTCCCCATCTTCCAGTAACATTTCCATCACTTCCCCTCCTTTCTCTTGCCCATGTTTCCCATCATTTTTTAGCAACATTTTTCCTATTTTGCTCATCAATGAAATATTACTCTTCAACGAAATTTTCCCTATTTTTCCTATTAACAGTACTCTTCAACACCATTTTTCCCTATCTTTCCTGTTCCTGAAACACCATCCTTCACCCATTTTCTTGTTGCCGAAACACTACCCTTATTTTCCCGTTGCTGAAACACCATTTCTTTTTAAAAGACATCACCACACAACTCTTTCCATCATGAAAATCACTTCTTCCATTATGTTTATGCTAATTCTGTCCTTTCACTGCCTTCTCCTATGACTATACAGACCTTCAATATAATCACCCTCATGTTTCAAAAGCTTCTTCCATAACTGCTGATGATCTATTATCAACGCGCACTATATTTTAGGAATATGGATCAAAGGTAAACATGAGGTATGTAATTATTATGTGTAAATAATATTAAACTATGGTTAAATGAGAATATTATGTCATTATGACCATGATCTCCGTACTGTAGGTTTTAACCCCGTACAAAAATTACCTGCATACGAATTCTAAATCACAGGAAAAATAAAAATGCGAGAGCATAACACATAAAACACATATACACAGAGATTTCCCAATGGATATCAAAACCGAGACTACCAGCTTGATTTTTCATTATGTTCCTTTCAATGTTACAATACATATTTATACATGCCAAAGCATCCAATACCATGGACCGAAAACCATCACGTCCAAAACCATGGACCGGAAACCATAGGTAGGTTCGCCCAACCTAATATAGGGTCCAATTTTTTTTTCCTAGGGCGCTGCCTCGGAACCCGTAGAGGGGGGCTACCTGCCCCCCTCAAACCCCCCGGACAGGAGGGGTTTCCACCCCCCCTGTGACCCCCTTGCTCGCAATCGGCGCAACGAAGGGGGGGCTCCGCCCCCCCTCTAACCCCCCAGTTCACTACGTAGGTCAGTCGTGGAAAGAATATAACACAACCCAACAATCTCCCACTTGTTGTTTTCTTTCCACAGGGGGCGACAAGAGAGCTTAGTCATTTTTCCAGCCCTGAAATGCCCATTGTTTCTCTACACCAAGAGAACTTCTCAGAGCTCACAAATTTTGTCAATGCATTTGCAGTCTTCTTCAAAGTGTCCACCTTTACCAACAGCACCTTTTTTTCTTCTATCATATCCCTCACAAAGTGATACTGAACATCAATGTGCTTTGTCTTTGAATGATAAGCAGGGTTCTTTGCCAAAAAATTGCACTTTGGCTGTCACAGTCTATCCTTATAGCTCCCTGTACTAACCCCATACTTGAACACAATCTCTACAACCAAACTGCTTCCTTGCTTGCATGAGTGGCTGCCATGAATTCTGCCTCTGTAGTTGATAGTGCCACTACAGATTGTTTCTTACTCATCCAA
>APFE030432427.1:154593-194371 GCA_000404065.3 Pinus taeda | reverse complement strand
TGTTTTCTTCTTTACATGATTGTAACACCAAAAATATATATGTTGGTGATGATAGATCTCTTAATGTTGTAGGACTGGAAATTTTCATCTAGACAATGGTCAGTTTAATGATGTATTATGTGTTCCAACCTTATCCAGCAACCTTCTATCTGTATATCAGATAACTCATTCAGGTGAGGGTAAAATTGTTGAATTTTCACCTCATGATGTTGTAATCAAGGATCTAAGAGATCCTAAACAGATTCTAGCTACTGGTATTGCTGATGATTCCACAAGGTTGTATAAGTTTCACAACTTTGGGTCATCAAATCTTCCTCAGTATTTGTTGCTCATAATGATGAAGTGAGCAAACTTTGGCATGAGCGATTTGGTCACTTAAACTATCGCTCCCTTCAGCACCTATGTAAAGAAAATATGGTGACAGGTCTTCCTATGGTATCTTGCAGAGATGGTGTTTGTCCCGGATGTGTACTCGGAAAACATCATCGGGACAGTTTTGAAAAACGTGCCTCTTGGCACGCCTCAGCCCCTTTACAGCTTGTGCACAGTGATTTGTGTGGTCCACTTTCTGTTGCTTCATTCTCTGGCTGCAAGTATTTCTTAACTTTCATTGATGATTTCTTCAGATGCACTTGGGTATACTTCTTAAAACTCAAGAGCGAAGTATTTAACACATTTTTGCCTTCAAAGCCTTTGTTGAAAAACAATCTGGACATCAAATTCTTAAGCTAAGAACTGATAATGGTGGAGAATATGTTAAAAACACATTCATCAACTTTTGCACCGAAAATGGAATTCAAATGCAACATACTGTTCCATACACTCCACAACAAAATGGTGTAGCTGAAAGGAAAAATCGCACCTTAAAGGAAATGGCTAATTGTATGCTGCAATCTAAAGGACTCAGTCTTAGTTTTTGGGCCGAAGCAATTAATTGTGCAAATTATATAATAAATCGCACTCCTACTAAGGTTCTAAAGAATATCACTCCAGAAGAAGCTTGGAGTTCCATTAAACCAGATGTAAGTCACTTTCGTATTTTTGGAAGTGAAGCATGGGCCCATATTCCAGATGAAAAGCATAAAGCTTTAGAACCTAAGAGTGAGAAATGTACTTTTGTTGGATATTCTGAAGATGTAAAAGGTTATAGACTTATTCCATTTAAGTCCAAAAATGTTATCATTAGAAGAGATGTAAAATTTGATGAAAATAAATCGGCCTGCGAGCCTAGTCCGGCGGATGTGCCACCTCTTCCTATCTCTTCTACTTTTGAAAACATTTCTTCTTCAGATGATGAAAGTGAGGATGACAATCCTCCCCCACCTTCTCAGGATCCTCAACTTCCAAGATGGGTCCGTGCTACTCGGGATGCAGCAGGTGATCTTGCCGGTGATCCTACAGATCAGCGACGTACACGTTCTCATTTTGAAAGAGCCTCTTCTTTACTGGCTCAAGCTCCAGTAAATCATGATCCTGACACTTTTGCAGAAGCTTCAGGCCATCCACATTGGGAAGCAGCTATGAATGAAGAATATCATTCATTGTTGGCAAATGATACATGGGATCTTGTTCCTCTACCAAATGGACGCAAACTTGTTAGATGTAAATGGGTTTATAGAACCAAGTATGGGCCAGATGGGAAAGTTGATAAACATAAAGCTCGACTTGTTGCTAAGGACTTTTCACAAGTTGAAGGCATTGATTATACTGAAACCTTTTCCCCCGTTGCCAAAATGAACTCTGTCCGCCTTGTTCTGTCCCTTGCTGCCTCTTTAAAATGGGAAGTCCATCAGATGGATGTTAAATCTGCCTTCTTGCATGGGGACTTGCATGAAGAAATCTATATGGAACAACCCATTGGCTTCATCCAAACAGACTCCAGCCTTGTATGTGACTTAAGAAATCTCTTTATGGTCTCAAGCAAGCTCCTCAGGCTTGGTATGCCAAAATGGATAGCTTTCTTTTAGAATCTGGATTTTCTAGGTGTTATTCTGACAATACTGTCTACACCAAGAAAGTGGGCAATCTCTTATCATCCTCGTTCTTTATGTTGATGATCTTATTCTTACTGGTAGTGATCCCAACCTTATAAACCATGTGAAGTCCAGCCTTAAAAAGAAATTTGAAATGACAGACTTAGGACACTTACACTATTTTCTCGGTCTTCAAGTCTTGCAATCCAAGGAGGGTATTTCCCTTTCCCAGTCCAAGTATGCTTGTGATATTCTTCGTCATTTTCACATGGAAGATTGTAAGCCAGCTCCTTCTCCCTTTCAGTCTGGAGTCAAACTTTCAGTCTCTTGTACTTCTCCTGAAGTTGATGCTACCTTATACCGTCAACTTGTAGGAAAACTCTTGTATTTAACCCATACTCGTCCTGACCTTTCCTTTGCTGTTGGCCTTGTTGCTCGTTTTTTGCAAAACCCCCGTGAAAGTCATTGGAAAGCAGCTAAAAGAATACTTCGTTATGTTCGAGGTACAATATAGTTTGGGATTCATTACAGTGCCAAAGCAACTCCTCTATTAGTTGGTTTCACTGATTCTGATTGGGCTGGTGACCCTGATGATCGGAAGTCTACTGCCGGTTATGTCTTCACTCTTGGTTCAGGACCTATTACATGGGATTGTAAGAAACAAGCTGCCATTCTCTTTCATCAGTAGAAGCAGAGTATCGTGGTGCCGTGGAAGCTAGTAAGGAAGCCTTGTGGCTCGTCAGATCCTATCAGAATTTGGCTTTGAGCAGCAGCATCCAACCACACTTTGGTGTGATAATCAAAGTGCCATTCAGCTATGCAAAGATCCAGTCCAGCATCAGAGCAGCAAACACATTGAACTACACATGCACTTCATCAGAAAACTCATTCATGACCATGTTCTTGAAGTGCAATATTGTTCAACAGATGATCAGGTTGCAGACATCTTCACAAAGGCTCTCACAGAGGCGAAGTTTACTAAACTTCGATATATGCTTGGAGTTCAGGAAGTTGTCACTAAGGGGGGATAGGCTCTAGTGCCTCCTTCTTTCTCCTATTGTGTCATATTTGTAAATCCTTCAATCCTATCCCAAGTTGTTCTTAAGGGGGGATGTTAGGATATTCCGACACATGGAAATAGTTAAGTTCAACTTGGTCTAGTATAGAGTTAGGTATAGAGTTAGGTAAAGTGTGTTTCTTTACCGTTGTACATTTTGTAACTTACAATCCGACGGTCACGATATGTAGTGATCCGACGGTTCATTCTCTCCGCGGTATTACCGACACTTGATCCGTGGCTTGACACCCGATTGGTCCATGAATTCTATTTAAAGCGCATGGAGGGTCATTTGTAGGTTAACCGTGCATGAGAGAAGCTTATGTAAATTTTCATTCTTTTATTAATAAATTGCATGTAGTAGCCACATTGGCGCAGGCCGTGGACTGTTTCCCTCTCTGAGGGTTTTAACCACGTCAAAATACTGGTGTATTGATCTGTGATCTGTTTGTGAGCGGTGTCCTTTTGGTGTTCTGTCTGAGGAACTTACCCTGTAAATTCCTACAAAAATACCATCGTAAACCTTCGCGGATTTTTAGAGGTTGATTAAATGGAGTTATATCGATAAGCCATAAAGGCTTATCGATCTGCACTAAGGTAGATTTAGGGCATAAAACAACACCATGGTCATCTCTGGGTACAAAAACTTGGTTCCAACATCCCTCCATACTACTTCGGGTGAGACTCCAATCCACGCTCTACAGATTGATGCCGAAAGGGTTAGTAGTGTAGGGATTTGTTTGGTGCAACTAACTCTGAACCTGGGTCAAGACCCACTAAGATAACATCAACCCATCTTTTCCACCATTTATTGTAATATTTTGCAAATGAAAAGAAGAAAATGTGCATGTGATGTTGCAGGATCATTGGAACTGTAGACAAGGGATATTTTCACCACCTCCATCCAAAAATTCTCCACTCTCTATTGACAAATGCCAACAAATGTTCCCAATCTCTATTTTTAGTTCATAGTGAGCAACCTTCTTAGCCCAAAGTTGGCCTTCTTAAAGTGTTGGGTTTGGCTAGTAGTGTTGGTCACCTTCCATACATTTCCCACAACCTTCAACTATATTGCTATCACTTTATATCATCATCCTTACCCTCCAAACCCTCTCATCAAACTTCCTATAGAATTTCAAGACTTCCTATAGTAGTACATGAATTATGTAGCAACTTCCTGTAGCACACCAGTAGTAGCATGTTTTGCCCCTGTTTTGACCTGTAATGCTAGTGTAGCTTAGATTAGGAGTAGGTTGACCCCTCATCTTGAACTCCATGATTAGAGGTACCACTTAGGCCATTCCCTCCATTCCTTTTCCTTTACTGCAAGAGAAAATAACATTAGTTTCTTCATTACATATTTGGAATTTTGACATTACTTAATATACAAGTGTGAAATGGATGAATGATGCATGAATTTTTGAGTTGTGAATCGGTAGAATAATCTTATATTTTCAAAGTGAATTTGATATCTATATGGTTTATTGTAATTAGTGTAGCTTTCCTTTCTGCAGTTAGCATAATTCATGTGTTCTCTTACAATTACAAATTACAATTACAAATTGTTGTTCTTGCCTAGGATTACTTTCTTTTCAAAATAACATTTCCATTTATGCAATTAGCTTAGGATTTGATTTCATGACATTCATTCCATTACATTAAGACAATGAAATAAGTACACATTGTATGTTGCACATATAGTGTCGATACCTCTTAAGTTTGTACGAACCCCGGGTTGATAATTAAAGTTGGTAGCCTTGGGAGTTGCAACGTTCTTGTTGCAATACTGAGATTCATCACTTTTTGGTGTTGTTTCTGGGGAGGTGTCTAGGTAGATGTTATTTACAAGTTATATTTGAACAATATTTACTTTTTCTGTGCTAGGACTAGCTTTTGAATCATGCTTTCAGTAGTTATTATCCCCTAGTTCAGTAGAAGAATGGTCTTAGAGCCCTAATGATCAAGTGACATAGTTGAGGCTGGCATGAGTAGAGTTCCATCTACTGTGTATATAGCACTGTCACCTCAAAGTTTATATGAACCCCAAGTTGATAAATAGATTTGAGGAGCCTCTGATTGAACAACATTTATTTTGTCTACACTAGGACTAGCTTTTGAATCATGCTTTCAGTAGTTAATATCCCCTAGTTCAGAAGAAGAATGGTCTTGGAGCCTTAATGATCAAGTGACATAGTTGAGGGTGGCATGAGTAGAGTTCCATACACTGTGTATATAGCACTATCACCTCAAATTTTATATGAACCTCGGGTTGATAAATAGATTTGAGGAGCCTCTGGGAGTTGCTACACTCCTGGTGCAATACCAGGGCTCACCACATTTTGGCGTCATTGCTGAGGAGGTGTCTAGGTAGATATTATTTCTTATTTTCTCTCTGTTTTTCATTTAGTTTAAAAAAAACCATATAAAAAGGAAAAAAAAAATTGTTTCATGCCTAGTAGGAGTAGAGAGACTATATGAAAATTCTTGCCCAACACCTCCACACCATCAAACAGTCAACCTTCACTCTTCTTCAACGATTGTCAACTTCCCTCTCTGACTATAGGGGAGTTAGAAGACCCCTTAGGTGAACAACCTGAGATATTTGAAGAACTTATTGGGGAGGATCTATAGCTTACAGAGAGCTGAACAAAGCCACAAAGAAATATCATTTCCCTTTACCTTTCATTGATCAAATTTTAGATGGTCTTGCAGGGAAGAAGTTATTCTCTTTCCTAGATGGATTAAGTCGTTTAAATCAGATCCAAATCAGTCATGGGGACCAAGAAAAAACTACATTCACCTGTACTTGGGGTACATTCTCTTATAGGATCCTTCCTTTCAGATTATGTAATTCCCCTACCACTTTTCAAAGAGAAGTTTTGATCATCTTCATTGAGTTTTTCCTTGACTTTATAAAGATATACATGGATGATTTAACTCCCTATGGGTGTGACTTCCTAGAGGCTCTATCTAACCCAGGGAAAGTCCTGAAGAAGTGCATTGAAATGAACCTCTCACTTAGCCCTCAGAAGTGTGAATTCTTAATGAATGCAGGGAGTATCCTTGTCCATTCAATATCTTAGAAGGGAATAAAAGTGGACCCAAACAAAATTCCCATCATAAAAAGGGTCCCTACTCCTCAAAAGTAGAGGAATGTTAGGATTTTCTTGGGCTTAACATGATATTATAGGAGGTTTAGCAAGGACTTCAGAAAAGTAGCCTCACCATTGTTTGGATTATTGGCCAAGGACTCGGAATTTTGTTGGACAGATAGCTGTCAAGAGGCCCTAGAGATATTGAAAGACAAATTAATCATTGCACCCATACTTAGAGGCCCAAACTGGATTCTTCCTTTCCACATCCATGTTGATGCATCCGACAAAGTTGTGAGAGTAGCTTTAGGAAAAATAGATGGTAAGTTACCTTATGCCATTTACTTCATTAGTAAAAATATGTATAAGGCTAAATTGAACTACATTGTGACTGAGAAAAAACTGCTACTTGTTGTACACTCTTTGAACAAGTTCAAATACTACATCACTGGATACCAAAATTTTGTGCATACTAATCATGCAGCTATCAAATACTTTTTGAACAAGCCTGATGTGAATGCTAGAATTATTATATGGTTACTATTGTTACAATATTTTGATTTAACTATCATTGACAAGCCAGGAAAAGAAAATGTAGTTGCATATTTTATGTTTAGACTTTCTTTTCCTATAGATGATGAAGAGATGGTTGATATCAAGTTCTAGATGAGCACTTTTTTTTTTTTTTTCTTTATCTCAATGCTCTCTCCATCGTTTTCTGACATAGACAAATACCTAGTTGCTACAAAATTTCCTCCAAATCTATCATCTAGGGAGAAGAGAAGAATTGTAAGGAAGAGTGTCCTCTTCACTTGGATTAGGGGAAATCTCTTCAAGTTGGGACTAGATCAGATATTGAGGAGATGTGTTAGGGAAGAGGAAGTCTTTGAAATCCTCTCATCCTAGCATGATGGGCCCTATGGATGTCACTTTGTTGCCAAGAGAACAACTTTCAAAGCTCTACAAGCTGGCTACTAGTGGTCCACTCTCCACAAAGATGCAAGAAGATATACCAGTAGATGTGACCAGTTCTAGAGTACGGGGAAACCTACACCCAAGGATGAAATTCCCCTCCAACCTCAGGTGGCTTTGGAGCCATTTGACAAGTGGGGCATTGATTTTACCTGGCCAATTGATCCACCATCAGGGCAGAAAAAGTACATCATTGTGTGCATTGATGATTTGATAAAGTGGGATGAGACAAAGGCTATTAAGGCAGAAACATAGGAGAAAGTGGTTGAGTTATTAAGGGAGAAAGCGTTCTACAAATTTCGGTACCCTAGAAAGATAGTCATTGATCGGGGAGCTCAATTCACATCACATTTGATCGATAATTTGTTAAGGCAACGTCATATCAAGCACAAAAAATCTACTACCTATCATCCTTGTGCCAATAGATAAGTAGAGGTCACATTTAGGGAATTTGAGGGCATCCTCACCAAGCTTGTGAGCAACAGCAGGAAGGATTGGGCAAAAAAATTAGTGAAGGCCACTTGGGCATATAAGACAACTTGGAAAACAGCTACTGATTTTACCACATATGATTTGGTCTATGGAAAGAAAGCTCTAGTCTCTATTGAGTTTGAGTACAATACTTTGAGAATGGTAGCCCAATTGGATTTAGATCTCACAAAAGCACAACAAGAGAGGCTACTCCAGTTAAATGGCTTGGATGAATTTAAATGCAGGCCCTCGTACACACTAAGGTTATCCAATTGCAGAGGAAGTTCTAGCATGATAGGCTCATCAAGGACAAAGTTTTTCAAGAAGGGGATTGTGCCTTCCTCTATGACTCTAGGTTCAAGGATTTCAAAGGAAAATTGATGATAAGATGGTTATGGCCATACTTGATAGATAAATTCCAAGACAATGGAGTTATTCAAATAAGGACCATTGATGAGGAAGGAATTCCCTTGGTTGTCAATGGCTACAGATTGAAGGTGTACAAAAATCCTATGTTTAAGGAAGAATTCATTAGCACCATCAGCAGAGGGGTTAATGTGATTAGAAGTGTCATAGCTTCCAAGTCACAACATTCCTAGATACTATTTTATTGTGAAAAAAAGAAAAGAAAAGAAAAGAATACAATAAAAGGCCTGGATGAAAACCTTTATGAGTCATTTAAGGCCAACTCTTGGGTTGAAAACCTCCCTGAGGCATTCTAGGAGTAAAGAAAAAGAAAATAAAAGATACTTAGGTGAAAACCTCCCTTGAGGAACTCAGGGAAATCATACAGGTTGAAAGCCTCTCATGAGGCAGCTTGTGTGTCTCTCTCTCAAAAAAAGAAAAAAAGAAAAGAAAAATAAAAACAAAGGAGAATCTCAGGACATGGGTCCACAACATGTTTGTTAATATTTTTTTCATTTTGCAAGTTTGAGGACAGTGGCAAATTCTAGAGCTACAGGGCCATCATCCTCAATATTCCATCCACTTCTCCCTCCATCCACTACATATCTTCAATCCAAACCCATTTCCTCACCACTCTCCATCGTAATGGCTCAAAAATCAAATTTCAACGCCTCTCTAGATTACTACATGAAGATTGTAATTGCTACAGGAAGATCCTGTAGCAATACAGGAAGATCCCGAAAAACTACAGGAAGGGGATATGAATGAGAAGACCACCAAGCATGACCTTTCCAAAGGTAAATGAGGTCATCCCACCTTGATCCACCACCCATCCATTATTCATACATTCTCATTCACAAGAAAAGTCAATATCTTTCAAAGCCAACACTCCACTCTGCCTCATCCTGAAAAATTGCTTGAAAAACACAGAGCACGTTCCCTCCATATTCACAACCCTACACTGCTCAATAAGATCCCTAACATCATCCTCCAAGCCCTCTACACCCTTTCTCATCACTCCCATGTAGTTAAAATACCTTGGAAGAGAAGAAAATGGTTGCTACATGACTCTCCTGTAGCAACCAATGCAACCATTACAAAAAATCCATAATCCTAGTTTTTTCCTTCCATCGAGTAGAAGGGGTGATACCAACTCATGAGGCACTATTCCACTCCAAGAAGGACTCTCCGGTAGTAGCAATAGCACCTAGGACATCAAAAAAGAACCTACAAACATAACAACAATAACATTCAAATACCATGAGGAGCAGAGAAGATATACACAGGAATAGAAAAAAACACTGGAAGACAACTCCCTCGGTGATAGTACAAAGTCCAACACTCCAACATGCACACATCTACATCATTCAATTACGAGGTAGGCATATTTATGGAAACTTCTCATCTCCACCCTATGTGTAAATAATTAAAAATTAATGTCGGGAAGAGGTATTTTTATAAGCTGGAGGTGCCCAGTTAACTTGGCCACCCTTGGTCAGTAAACAAAAAGTGATTTATGAGCCCTCATGCAACGTGGAGGTGTCACATCAATCAATATTAGGTCATAGAGAGTGGGTGGTGATTACGATGGACAAGGGAATGATTACTTGAGGTGGGGACAAAGGTCCAAAAGAGGAAACCTTGTGCCTATTCCAAGTCATCACAATGCTTTGAGCCCTAGCAAAAAGTGGAATATAATGTACTGAGGCTCGAATTCTCTTGTATATATGCTCATTTCAAAAATAGTTAAGGTAAGGACAAGTTTGGGGAGACATCGAGGAGAGTTGAAGCCTGCTCTGCCACTTCTACAAGAGAAGATATAGAAAGCTACAGGAAGCCTATAAATGCTATAAGAAGCCCGAAAAATTACTACAAGAAGCCTCAAAGGGTGAAAGTATGCTGCCAAGGGTTGATTTGGTCTCCAATTATCCTTATCTCAGGCCATATGGTAAATGTAAGTGCACCCTCTCATTCATCCATCCATAATCTGTACATTGGTGCACCCTAAATTATAGAGGAAATATCAGTCATTTTACGAATTCAAAGAACTTGTCTAGCTATAGAATAGAGGGGTTATAACAAATTGGAATCAATTAGGAATTCAACCCTCTATTTCCATTGAATTACACATCAGATCTATTATAGGAAGAATCCCTCCTTCACCTAGTTGAAAACAAAGAAAAGAGATAGGAGGGGGATTCAATAGAAGGGAGCCTACAGACACTAAAAGAATTCATCCTTGCCCTCATGTATTAGACATTTTCAGAAGACATCAATGGTTAGGATTCTTTGAACTATTGAAGGGATATGATGATAACATTACATATGAATTTTCCATGGCCCTAAACTTTCAGACAAGAGTCAGTGCCACCACTATGGTGAGGGGATTAGCTATTTCAATTAGCCTGAGCTAATTAGCAAGGCAACAACCCTTCCCCTAGGGATCCAATGGAGAAGAGAAGACAAGACTAGTAGTGCCATTGGAAAAATGAACTTCTTCACTACTAATGAAAAACCTATTAAAGACAAAAATGGAGTTAGGAGGGAAATCCTACCCCATCCCTTGGATGAGGTGGCCTACCATATCTAAAATTCATCTCCTATGAAGGAAGGCTGAGTGTAGTCTATGGATACCATTTTATATTGATCCATGAACTAAGGTTTCAAGCAGAATTTCCCCTAGCCCAAAGACCCAGTGTACCCTATTTCCTCCTACATTCCATCCTAGACATGAGCCAAAAGGTCAGAGAGGGAATCACCAACACCTAGGCCACCATGGCATCATCAAACTAATAGTGGCAGATTCTTTGAATAAACTAAGGCTCCCTATCCTCTAGTCCAAATTCATGGATATGGACAGAGAGACCTTAATTGACACTCAAACCCTCACACCAAGTGAGACCCCAACTATTAGAGTAAGTATTTGCATGTTTCCATCAGTTATCAAAAATCCTCTTTTTATATCATATTAGGGTCCCACTCTAAATTTTTTCTCATTCCACCTAGGTATTCATGCAAAAATTTATTCACTAATGGTAGCTGAAGTCAAAATCCTCACTCTCCCTTAAAAAAAAATACTTGTTGGCCCACCTTGATGTCTTACTGAGCATACATCAATCACAAAAGCTCATTTCATCATGTCTTGTGTCAGTCATGTCATCTTGAAATTCAATCCTTCAAGGTCTCATTAGGTCTTTTAGTGTTTTTCAAGGTTTCATTAGGTCATTAGCATTTCCAAGGTTCCAATAAAACTCCAATCCATTGCATTAGACCAACAAGTAAAGGGTGATCAAATAACATCTCTTCACCATTTGAAGATGGTTTGTAAAGAGAAATGCTAATGTTTAAAAAATTTAAGTGAATGCCAAAGGGATTTTTCTTTTTCCAAGGGTGTCCAAATCATCATTTTCCACAAGCACTAAACCCTAATTTCCTCTCCCACTAAGCTAGGGTTGGCTATGGAATCAGATACATATTAGTAGAGGAGTCCTAAGGGAGGTAATTTCAGCAAGTATGAGTCCATTCCAATTCATAAACATCATGTCTCCATCATTTTTCAAGAAATCATTCCAAGGGACAAATCATTTGCCACACCTAGGGCCAATTTTTCTTCAAAGTATGTTTCCAACTATTATCACCCCAAGAAACTCTCCTAGGTTGTATCTCGGAGATGCTCGGGAACATTACAAACTCAACCGAATGTTGGAAATGGATGAATGGAAGGTATGATGCTTGTTCAAGCCGAATAACCACTCCTACTATGCTTAACTCCAGACATGCGTGAACACCCCCATACTACAAGGCTTTAGACCACCAACTACTCACAGTTTAAGGATTTGGTGAATATGGAGAATACTGACCACACCAGCATATGCACAAGACCATGTGATGGCCGGCTGCAACTAGTAAAAGGTCTGCAAATCTATTTCCTAATGCACAGATAGGATGATAGCTCTCTGGCACTAAGTTAATGGAAACCTGCATAACACATTAAATGATACATACTAGGCTTCAACACAGAGGTAGGATGACAATTCCTCTAATGCTAAACATCCAGAGTACATAAAAACTGCATAACAGGCACAACCTAGAATAGAATAGAAGTGGAAAGTGAGCAATTAACAACAAAAACAGCTTGTATTAGCTGAAAATGAAGACGAGACACTGCAAGTATCAAAGCAGTTACAACCTCCAGAAGTTGAACCTTACATCAAAACAATAACCATCAACCTTGATTACATTGTGTTTTTGGGTATATATAGAGTTTGATTACAAAGGTGATCTGCTATTCTATGCATGGAGGGGTCATAGTTGACCACCATCCACTTTAGCTGTCTGAGAGAGTCTCTGCCGCAATCTGCTTGCTTTAATGAATGAATTTGATCTTTTCTGATACTCTGTTGTCCTTCTTGAGCAGCTGGAATGTTGTATGAAAGAAGCTCCATAACTGATAAATGCTCTGATCTGCTCGAGGCATGTCCTTTTTCTTCTCGGCCATCCTATCCCTTGAATGCAGTGGTTGAGGATCTGCTACAAACAGTACCAGGAACTGGTTATGCTCGTCCTTTGGGTGCACAGAGCAGTTAAGGAGCGTGGACTTCATGGCGGGTGGGCGAACTGAATAGAGGAACGAGACTGGCTGTTGGATCAAATGATCGAACAACGGATATGGCATAGCGGGGGGAAATCAGGAGATAGGAGAGCAAACAAACGTGAGCCGTCGGATTGCGGGTGGACAAATCCGATGGCCATCGGGCGAAAGAGTAGCACAGGAGATAATGAGCGAGGACAGGCAAATGGGTGGTAAGCGGTATGTATCGCACCACTTTAGGGCCTACGGTAGTAATCGTACAAAGCCATGTGATTCCACCCAGACGATGACGTGTGGCGGATGTGACGGAACAAAAACCGCTTTCCCCGCGAGCTAACATGCAGTCAGTTTGCGAGAGCGGGAGGAGCGAATGTCGTCGGATCGCGCGTTAGACGATCAGACAGTGGGGTTTAATTGCACATGTTTATGACTAATGTGACGAGGAAAGTCTTTGCGAAGGTGCGCGGTCATGTGGTTACGGGCTATCGAACTTTATGCTTAGCTCTTTGGGGCTTTAAGATCAGGGGTTCATGCCGGATGTGAAGGGAAAAAGCGGAGGCAGCTAAGTGGGGTGAAGGAGAAGGTGGAGGATGACTAATACAGGTCCTCTTTGAACAACAACAACATGACCCAGCTTGCTTATGACCTTCAAATTTTGAAGAGTGTAGCAGAGCTAACACTGGCTCCTTCTAGGGATGAGATCCTCCCTGTGAGGTCTCAAGAACTTGCAGATCAATGAATTTCCTGTAAAAACAAATTAGCAAAATTTCCTATTGTTGCATTAGGCATGGAGTCGACTGAGCTTACACTAAAACTGATAAAACAACCATATTTACAATTTTAAGGCCAAAGACCTTAAACGACATAAACTTTCAGAAAACGCCCATTCACTGGGCCGTCAAAAACTACTTCTCCCCCCATACTTTGCAGTATGAAGGTATTGTTCCCTTGAATCTGAGAAATGGTAAAAGGCCCTGTCCATAAAGCATCAAACTTTCCATGGTTTCCTTTCTTTTCTTTCAGTGCATCCCACTTCAGAACCGAGTCTCCAACCTGAAAATTATCTATTTTTGTCCCTTTGTCAAAGACTTCCTTGATCTTTTTCTGATGTGCTGCAGAATTTTGGACCAACTGTTCTCTAATCTGATGTACCTCTACTAAATCAATGATCCTTTTTACCATGTCTTCTTTCTCATTCTGTTCTGGTTGCAGGAACTTTGCCACCAGGGGAATTAACTAAATTGGGAACACAACCTCAGTGCCATACACGAGCTTGAATAGAGAATTACCTGTGGATCTCTTAATGGTCACTCTGTTAGCCCATAATACATATTTGAGCTTAGAATCCCAATTCTTTTTGTTGTCCTTCAACAACATTTTGATTATCCTTATCAGGCTTTTGTTAGAGGATTCTGCTATACCATTGCCTTGAGGGTAATATGGGGTGGAATGAACTAGTTTAATGCCCACTTAATTACACATTTCCACCAATTATTTTTCCTTGAAGGCTGTTGCATTATCTGTAACTAATTTATGTGGACAACCAAATCTGGTGAAGATATTTTCTGTCAAAAACTTCATGACCACATTATGATCAGCCTTTCTGGCAGGGATTGCTTCAATCCACTTAGTGAAGTAATCAGTGGCTACTAATATCCATCTGTGCTGGCCACTAGAATGTGGATTGATCTCTCCAATGAAATCCAAGCCCCACTATTGAAAAGGGCCACTAGCATGTACAAGATTTAAGGGTAGGGATTTCAACTGTTGTTTCCCTTCAAATCTTTGGCAATTGTCACAAGATTTAACAAATGAAAAGACAGTAGAAAATAATATGGGCTAATAGTACCCAGCTCTGAGGATCTTATGGGCAGTGGTTTTCCAATAATGATATCCTCCACACATGCTGGAATGGAACTGCTGCATAACCTCCATTGATTGTTCTATGTCCAGACACCTCAAAAGCATTCCAGATGGATCCCTCCAATAGAGCAGGTTTTCATTAATGCAATATTTAGCTGCCCTAAGCTTAATAGTTATGGCTTGACTTGTGCTTAAGCCTGGAGGGATTTCTAGTTTCAGCAAGAAATTGGCTATTATAGAACACCAATCACAAGAAGCTAGATTTTCTGCCAATGACTGCTTTTCTCCTGGTTCAACTGCTTCCTTTTCTTCTGTTTGACTATTTTCTGAATCTGTGCTTATGAGATTTATGTCCATTGTTCTACAATTTTCTTCAGCTAACAATTTGGCAAGACCCTGACCTCTAACAAGCTTGGTGGGCTTCAGTTCTATATTAAATTAAATCATGTTTGCAATCCATTTAGCCCTTCTTCCATCCGCATCAGGTTGTGTTAAGACATCTTTTATTGCAGCAGAGGGTACATATGCAATTATCTTGGAATGCAGAATATAAACTCTGAAAGCTTTCAAAGACTTGATAAGAGCATATGCTTGTTTTTCAATAATATCATACCTTAGCTCAACATCCCTTAAGGTTTTGCTGAAAAATGCCACCGGATGCTCTGAGCCTTCTTCATCTGCTTGCAATAAAACTACTACAAGGGTGTCATTAGAGGCAAAAGAAAATATATGGAACTCCTTGTTGTAATCTGGACTGCTTAAAGTGGGAGCCTCCATAATAGCTTTTTTAATGGACTCAAAGGATTTTCTTGCTACACCAGTCCATTTAATTTCCGACCCCTTCTTCAACATGGAGGTAATATGCTTCACATGTTCAGCAAAATTTGGGATAAACCTCCTCACAAAATTAATCTTGCCCAAAAAGCACTGAATGTCCTTCTTTGATCTTGGGACAGACAGGGTCTGTATTGCTTTTACTCTTTCTGGGTCAATTCGAACACCTGTAGCAAAAACAACATGTCCTAATAGCTTGCCTTCCTCTAAAGCAAACTATGACTTTTTAGGATTGACTGAAATCCCAAACCTTCTGCACTTCGAAAACACTTTCTTCAAATGCTGTAAATGGTCATGATGGCTTCTGGAGTATACTGTTATATCATCAAGGTAGATAAGGACAAACTTATCCTTCTCTCCCACAAATGCTATATCCATAGCTCTCTGAAAGGTGGCTCTAGCATTCATCAGTCCAAAAGGCATCTTGGAATACATAAAAGTGCCCCAAGGAATGGTGAATGCAGTCTTCTCTTGGTCATCTGGATGTACAACAACCTGATTATACCTTGAAAATCCATCTAGGAAAGACATCACTTTGGCTCTTGAGACTTTTTGCAGCAAATGCTCCATCTTGGGTAGAGGATAGTTGTCTTTCTTTTGTTTAAGTTTCTGAAATTGACACAGAGTTTGATTTCTCCACTTTTCTTCCTCACCACAACCAAATTGGCTACCCATTTTGAATATCTAAGAGGAACAATGATTTTGGCAGCCAATAGTTTCTTGATTTATTTTTCAATCAAAGGGAGGAGTAAAGGGTTTATAGGCCTCCGCTTCTGCTTGAAAGGTATGGTGTCTTTCTCTAGAGGAATTTTATGTTGGATGATCTTCTTGTCATATGTTTTCAGGTCACTATATTCCCAGGAAAAGACATCATCAAATTGCTTCAGTAAATTGTAGTATTCAGCACATTGGTCAGCAGGCAGGCGGGTGGACAGATTTATATATCTTGGTTGACTAGGAATCCCTATATTATGCTTACAGACTGCAGTTTGGTCTTCTTTTTGAGCAGCCTTGTAAGGCACATCATTCTGGTCAAACAACTTTTCTAAAGGAACTAGACCCTTAGGTATATGATTACTGGGCAGTTTGACTATGATTTCGTTACCAATTTTGTTTCTAAGTTGGGATTAAGGGTTTTCTTCCAAGGCTTCATTATCTTGGTCAATTTGCATTTCAGAAAATTCATCAATGACTTGCAAGAACCTATTCACTTCATCATCTTCCTCAAAAACTTTCCAATGGTGGAAATTATCAGGCAAGGATGAGCTATATTTCATTTGGCACTTCATAAACCAGTCTGGGAGGCAAGGGAGGGATGAACACGCTAGCAGACATAGCAAGGGAATCAACAAGCTGATTTTTGGCTCTAGGGATGTATGAGATACAAAAATTGTCAAAAGTATCTTTGAGTCTCCATACCTCATCTCTGTATGCTTTCAGCCTTGGGTGCTTTGCTTGAAATGTTTTGTTTACTTGCTGAATAATCAGATCAGCATCTCCAGACACCTTTATGTTCTTGATTCCTCTATCTTTAGCTGCGTTGAGGCCCAATATCAGAGCCTCATACTCTGCTATATTGTTTGTGACTTGGAAGGCCAGCTTAAAAGACAGTTGTGTGCTTCTTGTTTTGGAGATATCAACACCACCCCTGCTCCTGCAGTCTCCCTGGAACATGCTCCATCAAAGAACATCTCCCAAACTTGACTTCCTTGCTCTTCCTCGGCCTGAACTATTTGTTTCCTGAGTTGTATTGAGGCCTTCTGAGATTCTTCAATTTGGAGAATGCATGCTCCAAAATCAGTGTCCACAGCATAAATAGGATGATTGAAATGGTTCTTCTCATCACTGATGATGTATGCCAGCTGTGCTTCTCTATACAATCTCCTGCTTTCTCCTCCAAAGATTGGGACAGTGGCATAAGATAGATCATTCTGTAATGTCCCACCTGGTCTCTTAATCCATCCTCTGGACAACAGCATGCCAACCCTAGGAGGGACATCTGCTACCACAATGTCCATCACCATACTCTTCATGGGAAGCCAAGTTAGGGTAAAGGCTAAACCTTTGATTAATCCCAAGCATTTTACTTTCCTTGAATCAAATGAGAATAGATCATGGTATGGTCTGTGATATCAAGGCCTAACTCTTCCATGCCAGCTTTTGGCATCAGATTGTGGCTGGCCCCAGTGTTTAGCAGGTAGTTATGGAGGATTTTGTCATGAATGGTCAAGGAGACATAAAAAGATGGAGAGTTATCATCAGCAGGTTCGGTCATGGGGCTCAACACAACTGTAGGTCTATCATCTTGCAAATTGACAGAGTCAGTGGAGGTTTGTGTGGCTTTCAGCTCAAGAGCTTCGAGGATAGGCTTTCTAAACACTTCACTTTTTACAAGTTCTAATAGAGGCACATATATTTTTAACTTCTGGACTTCTGCGTCAAAGCTGAAAGGGGAAGGGGACTTGTCATGACCTCTTACCTCTTGAGCTGGTGCTTTGAGGATGACTGGATCAGCTGCTGGTTTCTTCTGTCTAGTATTCTGTTGCTCTGTTTGGGCAACAACTTTTTGGGCAGGATTCTCCTTAACATTATTTGCATTTGACCTCAGATTATATCTTTGCTATTCACCAGTCTGCAGAATAGCCTCTTTGTCCCACCCTTGACTGGTTTGATCCTGGAGTAATGCTTCTTCGTATTCAGCAAATGTAAAAAAGGCAGCCTTGCCTTTGTCTTCCAAGCAATGGATTTCATCCTCTTCTTCAAATTGTTCCTCCTCCATGACTACATTTTGAAAAGGAGCTTTAACTTTCTATTCTTCATTTGGTTCTTTTCCCCTCTAAATGATTTGCAATTGTTCATTTGATCTTCTAAATGAGTTTGGGTTCCTTGGAGCAAATTTGTTCTGAAGTCTTGTCTTCCCAGAGTTCTACTCAATCTTCAGCATAGATATCTCAGTAGCCAATGACTCTATCATTCTGGTCATCTTATCTAATTTAGGTTCCACAGATGAAGCAGAGGAAGAAGAAGCCTCACCTCTCTGCCTCCTTCTGTAAGCATGACTTTTGAGCTTTTTTGCAGCCATGATATTAGATTCTACTTCTAGGGCTGCATCTTGCATATCAACCAGAGTGGCACATCTTCTTTCTCTTAACAATAAGCAGAAATCAGAGTCAAAAGCATTGGCATAGGTGAGTTTGGCTAAGGTGGGGGTTGGCTTTACTTCAGCTGGTATCTTACTATACATACGATTGAATCTTTTATTAAAATCAAGCAAAGATTCCCCATTTTCTCTCTTCAGGTTACCAAACTTAGTATGGTAATATAACAAGTCTTTTTTATCTCCCCAGTGCTTTAAGAATGCATCATCTAAAGCTTCAATGCCAACAATAGATCTAGGGGTCAATTCTCTAGACCACTTTCTGGCCTCTCCATCAAGGCTTTGGACAAAAACTCTCATCCACACATCATCTTCACTAATATCCAGGTTATCAGCATAACTGTAAAAAGACTCAAGGTGCTCTTCAGCTGTTACCCCCTCTATACCAGTGAACTTAGGCATGCATTTCTGGTACTCTCCTACATATATGGCATTCAAAGGAACAGGAAAGACCAAGGGTCCATACCTAACAGCTATGATTCTTTCCATCTTTGTGGGTGGTTGCTAACCTACCATGACTGGGGTAGGTGGAAGGATATTGGAAGATTGAATAGTGGGGAACAATTAAATGGATGACAGAGACAAGGGAATGTGATGGACTGTATGGGAGACTCTCTTTGGACTGAGATCCAAAGGGGAACTAAGTGAACAAGGAGCTGTATGAATCTCTGAAGGAATTTTCTCACTGGAAATACTAGGCTCCATACCTTCAAATGATACATTCTCAACTATAACCTTCTCTTGCAGAGATACATAAGATTTCGTAGGCTTACCTGATCCTGATGCTCCTTTCTGTGATGTTTTCTTCGATTTGACAATCTTCTCAGGGTCAGGCACTGGGTCAGCTAGTGATTTCTGAGGATTTCTCCGGGTTATGAGCTTCAATCTCCTCTCCTCGACAACGACGCCAATTAATGTTATCACCCCAAGGAACTCTCCTAGGTTGTATCTCGAAGATGCTCAGGAACATTACAAACTCAACTAAATGTTGGAAATGGATGAATAGAAGGTATGATGCTTGTTCAAGCCAGATAACCACTCCTACTATGCTTAATTCTAGACATGTGTGAACACCCCCAGACTACAGGGCTTTAGACCACCAACTACTCATAGTTTAAGGATTTGGTGAATATGGAGAATACTGACCACACCAGCAGATGCACGAGACCATGTGATGGCCGGCTGCAACTAGTAAAAAGGTCTGCAAATCTATTTCCTAATGCACAGACAGGATGACAGCTCTCTGGCACTAAGTTAATGGAAACCTGCATAACGCATTCAATGATACATACTAGACTTCAACACAGAGGTAGGATGACAGCTCGTCTAATGCTAAACATCAAGAGTACCTAAAAACCGCATAACAGGCACAACCTAGAACATAATAGAAGTGGAAAGTGAGCAATTAACAACAAAAGAAGCTTGTATTAGCTGAAAATGAAGACGAGACACTGCAAGTATCAAAGCAATTACAGTCTCCAGAAGTTGAACCTTACATCAAAACAATAACCATCAACCTTGATTACACTGTGTTTTTGGGTATATATATAGTTTGATTACAAAGGTAATCTGCTGCTCTATGCGTGGAGGGGTCATAATTGACCACCAACCGCTTTAACTGTCTGAGAGAGTCTCCGCCACAATCTGCTTGCTTCAATGAATGAATCTGATCTTTTTTGATACTCTGTTGTCCTTCTTAATCAGGTGGAGTGTTGTATGAAAGAAGCTCCATAACTGATAAATGATTTGATTTGCTCGAGGCATGTCCTTTTTCTTCTCGGCCATCCTATCCCTTGAATGCAGTGGTTGAGCATCTGCTACAAACAGTACCGGGAACTAGTTATGCTCATCCTTTGGGTACACAGAGCAGTTAAGGAGAATGGAATTCATGGCGGGTGGACGAACTGTATAGAGGAATGAGACTGGCTGTTGGATCAAACGACCTGACGGAGGATATGGCACAGCGGGGGGCAATCGGGAGATAGGAGAGCAAACAAACATGAGCCGTCGGATCGCGGGCGGATAGATCCAACAACGATCGGGCGGAAGAGTAGCACAGGAGATAACGAGAGAGGACGGGCAAATGGGTGGTAAGTGGTATGTATCGCATCGCTTTAGGGCCTACGGCGGTAATTATACAAAGTCGCGCGATTCCACCTAGACTATGACGTGTGGCGGATGTGACGGGACAAAAACCGCTTTCCCCGCGAGCTAACGTGCGTTCACTTTGCGAGAGCGGGAGGAGCGAATGCCACCGGATCACGCAGTAGATGATCAAACGACGAGGTTTAATTGCACATGTTTATGACTGATGTGATGGGGAACACTTTGCGAAGTCGTGCGGTCATGTGGTTACGGGCTATGGAGCTTTAGGCTTGGCTCTTTGGGGCTTTAAGATCAGGGGTTCATGCCGGATGTGAAGGGAAAAAATGGAGGCAGCTGGGTGAAAGGGAGTTAGCGGGGTGAAGGCAAAGGTAGAGTATGACTGATACGGGTCCTCTTTAAACAGCAGCAACACGACTAGGCTTGCTTATGACCTTCAAATGTTGAAGAGTGTAGCAGAGCTAACACCAACAAAACATAGATGAATTTTACACAAGTGAGAGAGGTTTTTGTCCATAATAGTCCAAGGATGAAAAACCTCCATTATTTGCACAGGTGTTATGGTTTTGGAGAAATTTCAAAAATACAGTTGCTACAAGAGAGTCATTGCACTTCTTGAGTGACATTGGGAAAATCAATTTTTATCCTAGCTGGAGTGTTCAAATGACTTTCTTGATGAGTCAAATGATAACTAGACAGAAATATATTTCCAATGAGATATCATAAGCTCAATGTTGACTTGAGGAATGCCTCCAAAAGTTTCCTACAAGATCAAAATTCATTTTTTTCACCCTCATTCTACACGTTTTGACCAGTCTTGGGAGAATTGACTTGTGGGGGGCTATAATTGATCCCTTTCAATTCTTGATAGGTCCATTGTGTAGCCAAGAGAGAGATATTTCCAATGTGCTATGATGGGCTCAATTTGGACTTTGTAAAGGCACCCAAAAGTCGATTTGAAGTCAGCATTGCACACTTCCTTCTGGCGCTAGGCCCTTGCCCAGAAATCAACAACATGGTCAAATGCGTAGTGCCCTAGGCACTGCGCACTTTTTTGGGGCATTTTTTGAAGAAATGGAGACCACCACTGGATGAAAAATGACAAATATATCTAATAACACCATGTTTCATCCTTAGTTGGCAAAACTGGCAAGTGAAATGGGAAAAAAACAAGCAAAAAATCACGTTTCTGCCTCATTTTTGGCCCAGGCGCTGCGCACTTGACCAATCTTGGGAGAATGAAGTTTTGGAGGGTCCAATCAATTTCATTTTAGAAACTAAAGGCATATTTGGAAACTATACAGGACAAGCTTTCCAATGAGCTATCTTGTCCTGAATTTGAACACAGGGAAGGCAGTCAAAATCATCATGCAAGATGGATGGTGCACATGACACTGTGAGGGTGCACTTGACAGAAAGATGGTGCACTTGACAATTTGCCTAATTTTTCATTGTTTTTCTCCAGTTTTGATTTTCATCCTTGGGAATCAACTTTTTACTGATGTAATTGATATGGTAAATGTAATTATGGTATTTTACCATTATCTAGAGGTAAATACATTAGGTAAATAGACGTCATCAGGTCAAATGAATTAGTTTCAATGTAATTAGGGATGAGTCACTTTGACCACCCTACACTCTAGCTATCAGTTCAGATGTTTGTGGAACTACTCCCCCTCTCATGGATTCGACCCTTGAGGTTGGGAGGAGTTTGTTTTGATGTCTATATCTTCCATTTCTTCACTCTTTTCAGAGGTTGGACTCAGTTCGATATTGTACTAGTGATCAAAGACACTATTGTATCAGACTTTTGGCCAGTTTTAATAGATGAGTTTTAGCTATTTCTTCGGGATACATGTGGTATGTATGTTTAGCATTGTTTGTTTTTTTTTATCATTTGTATGAAATTTTTGTAAGTTCATAAAATATTTCATGTCTGTTATATGGTAGTTTTCAAGTTGGTTGGTTGAATACATGTTTGCTCATGCTCTGTTTTGGGAAAGTTATCATAATTTGTCCTTTTTTTCTCCAGTTTAAGAAAAATAAATCTCCTATTCTCTTCCTAATTCCTCATAAAATTAACTTTTAAGTGCTAAACCTTCTGCCTGCCTTGCCCCTTTGGATGTCTGTAATCATTTCTCATTTTCCCTAACCTAGCCTCTTTGACCTAATACCCTCATCCAACATAACGACATCAAATCAAATCAAAACAACCTCTACAATATATGCCTAGCCTAAAACCCTAATCCATCCATCCCTCTTGGTTGTGATTTTTTGGAGAGAACCCTCTCCAGCTTGGTAGGGCTAGCTACCAAATCAAAAGGTTGGTAAGTGGTTACCTCAGCTAGACTCTTCCTCAGCCTTCGAGATCTGGAGGAGTGATAACACCAGCCTCTGTTGCTATAGGAAGAGAAGGGAAAGAAGAAGAAGAAGAAGAGGCAGAGGCAGAAGAGGAAGAAGAAGCAACGATAGAAGAGGAAAAAGAGACATAGGAATAGAAAACAAAGGAAGACCCAAAGCAAGATGAAGAAGTAGAGAAAGAGCAAGATGAAGAAGAAGAGGAGAAGTAACAGGAAGAACCAAGCCTTGAGAAAACAATTTCATCTAGATAAGAAGGGGTATCCCCAGAGCAAAGAAGTTTGTCTCTAGGACCCACTAGAAAAGAGGTAGCTGCCACCTTAGCTACCCTAAGCACACCAGTCAAACCCAAAAATAAAAGGCAAAGCAAAACTCATCTCTACTTTAAAACTAGAAATAGCACCAGGATTAAGCAAGGGAGGCCTCAAACTCCCACAAAGGACCCTATCACAACTGAAGAGTCACCAAGTAAAAAAGAGGAGGTAGGGCCCACTGAAAGAAAAGTTGAGGAGGTCACCTATCCAAAAACCATATCAAAGAATCCTGTATCATATGTAAGGAGACCCACCACTAGATAACCTCCTCTAAACAACCCAAGACACCTACCACACTCCAACAAAAAGGAAAAGGGAAGATACAGGAAAAACAAATCATGCTAAATGAAAAACAGAGTGTGTTTGAAGAAGAACATAGGGTGATATAAGAATAGAAGAATGAGAAACAGGAAGGGAAAAAGGAAACACAACTATTACGGGAGGGGAAAAATTCCCCGAGAAAATTTGAGAAGGACTTCCAAGAGCTATAGGAGCCTAGCCCACAACCTAGTTTGAGATCCTATTATAAATTCATTAAAGGAGGGACAATTATTCCCCAAAAATTTTCAATCCCACTTTTCTTTGAACTTGAAGCAGAAAGAGGAAGAACCCATAGATGGATGTAGATTGCTAAATCCAAGAAGGTGGAAGATGTGGGCCTCATGGAAGAGAAGATCCTTGAAATGGGTAAGGAGTTAAGTGAGTTAAGGGAGAAAGAGTCCACAATGAGAGAACAACAACAGGAAAACAAATATGATTGAGGAAGAAATTGCAAGAGAAGGAAACCCAACTGGCCACAATGGAAAGCTTATCCATGGAGGCACTACACTATAGAAAACCATCCAAGACTTATGCACTCTTTCTTAAAGAGTAGTGGATTCAGTTCCAAATCAAGGCCTTAGCACAACATGGATCCATGACATTTCAAGTCTACAAACAATTCATTGAATTGTGTGACAAAATTAGCATATCAGACAAAGCCAAATTGGTTGAATTCTACATGCATAACCTCACCTTGACTGACATGAATGTTTGGGATCCCAATTCCAAGTTGGGGGAATTGCAACTGATGGCCCTAACATCTTAGATGACTCACAAGGAGGCCATAGCTGAGGAGGTACAAAAATTAATGGCAAAGGAATGAAAGTAACCACTCTATATCAGGGCAGAGCATATAAGCCCAATGGCTGTAATTACTCTTCACAACATCATCTCCAATGATGCAATCTAGAACCTACATACCTTTCCACCCAAGAGCAAGCCATCTCACATTTTTAAGAAACACTAAAGCTATTAGGAACAGAAATCTAGCAAGCATGCTAGATAAGATGGAATGGCTTACCCCACAGTCGTTAGATTAGGGAGAATCACTCTCCTGAAAGGTTGAGGAATGCATTGGAAAGGACACCCCTATAAAAAAGGCTCATGAAAAGATTAAAATTAATTTGGATTGCACTCAAACTCAGTCCACCTTTGTTGTTGGGTCTACAAGAAGGAAGGAATGAAGAAGAGGAGAGAAAGTAGTGGACAAACATAGAGAAGGATGAAAACTTCTGTCCTCATGAAGGCACACCATCTACAGAACCTTGTGATGTTAGAGAGGCCACCAAGCCCATGAAAGACATGGACATAGATGACTGAGTTGCTGAGACGATGAGCAACAATTTCGGTAGGGGTTGATGATGATGTTCATCAATAGATATATCATGAGGGTCACAATGCCATTCTCCAGGTTTAAAATAATTTGTTTCTCACATTTGTTTACAAATTTTGTTATCTAATGCTTAGTTTGAGGATTAAGATATGTGTTTCTATGTCATGTGGCCTAATATGTTTTAAATATATAAAATGGAGCAATTTTGAGATAATTTGAGTGGAGGAGATCAGAGTAGACAACAAGGAGAGATTCTAGGTGATTTTACACCTCCTTAACTCATTCAATTAGTCAAATATTTCCAACTTATCTCTCATCAAATTGAGGTCATTGGAAGCCAAGCAATACGAGGTCATTGGCAGCCAAGCTAGTCTAGTTCAAAGAAGATCTAGATCCACCTTTCTCGAGTTTGGGAGACAAACATTTCTATTTTCTAGGGAGCTATTGGTAGCTAACCTTTTGTATAAATAAAAATGCTAAGGAACTCATTAAGATTCGAATCTTTGTGGTATCTAAGAGGCTATTGAGCCCAAGCACTTGCGACTGCTATTTCTGATGATGTATTTGACATTTCTGGAATGATAATGAGAAGTTTCATTTTGATCCACCACTGAGTTAGTTGAGAGGGCTGAAGATATTGGGTTTGGGCCCAACCCCAGTAGCTTAGGTCCCTCTTATGTATTTATGCTTATTTTAGCTTAGAATTTTTGATTATGCACTGCATTTTAGTAGAGTATAATTCCTCAAAAAGTTTGTGACTGTGGCCTCTATCTCATCTCTCTCATGGGATCATGATTAGAGGACTCCACCATCACATCCCAAAAACATTGTGTGATTTCTTGTTTATGATTTCTTGGAAAAGTCTACATTTTTTATCTTTCTTTACATATGATTGTTGTAGCTTAGAAGTTAATTCGTTACATAGATCAAATTCTTAGCATCAATTAGATAATTTCCAAATTCAACTCATCTTTTCCACCATTGATTGTAATATTTTCCAACTAAAAAGAAGAATAGTTGCATGTGATGTTGCAGGACTGTTGGATCTATAGGAAAGGGATCTTTTCACCACCTCCAACCAAGACTTCTCCACTCTCTTTTAATGAACTCCAACCAATGTTCTTGATCTTTGTTTTTAGGTCACCATGAGCAGCATTCTTAGCCCAAATCTAGCCTTCCTGAAATGTTGGGTTTGGTTAGGGGTGTTGGTCACCTTCCATACATTTCCCACAACCTTCATCCATCTTTCCATCACTTTATCCCATCATCCTTACCCCTCAAACCCTCTCAGAAAACTTCTTGTAGTAGTACATGAATCCTATAGCAACTTCCTGTAGCACACATGTAGCAGCATGTTTTCCCCTGTTTTGACTTGTAATGACAATGTAGCTTAGTTTAGGACTAGGTTTACCCCTCAACTTGGAATCCATGATTAGAGCTACCACCTAGACCATTCCCTCCATTCCTTTTCTTTTATTGCAAGAGAAAATAGCATTAGTTTCTAAATTACATATTTGGAAATCAGGACAATACTTAATTTGTAAGTGTGAAATGGATGAATGATGCATGAATTCATGAGTTGTGAATTGGTAGAATAATCTTCTATTTTCAAGTGAAATTGATAGCTAGATGTTTGATTGCAATTAGTGTAGCTTTCCTTTCTGTAGTTAACATAATTCTTGTGTTCTCTTGTAGTTACAAATTGTTGTTCTTGCCTAGGATTAATTTATTTTCAAAGTAATATTTCCATTTATGCAATTAGTTTAGGATTTGATTTCATTACATTCACTCCATTACATCAACGAAATAAGGACACATTGTATGTTGCACATATAGTGTTGATACCTCTTAAGTTTATATGAACCCAAAGTTTATAATTAAAGTCGGTAGCGTTGGGAGTTGCAACATGCTTGTTGCAATACTAAGGCTCATCACCTAATACATATGGAAAGAGGGCAAGATAGATTTCTAAAATAGTTGAGTTCATGCCTACAAAGTTGGTGAAAGGATAGGGTTGAGCTAAACCGTTAGCTAGATCAAATTGCAAAATAGTTGGTATTAATATTATCATGCAAATTTCATGTGAGAAGAATCCACAAGAACCATCTCATATTTTAGGTGAGAAGAATCCACAAGAAAATTCTCAAATTTCAAGTGAGAAGAATACAAAAGAACCTTCTTCCAATGCATTCCTATTCTTCTTCCTTTACACATTGATGAAATTTTTTGCTATCATATCGGTACAAAGACATAATGAATTTTCTACGTGATTTTGAATACCCTCTTGACTTCAATAAGATTCAATGTAGATCCCTCAGGCTCAAGGCCATGAATTACTATATATTAAATGAAATTTTGTATTGGAAGGATATAAATATTCTCTTACTATGTTTGACCGAGAGTGAAACAGATGGAGTAATTGAGCAGTTTCATGAAGGAATTTGTGGAAGACATTATTCTTGGAAGGAAACTACATATAAGATACTGAGAGCAAGTTTCTATTGGCCAAAATTGTCTTCAAAGGTTAGAGAAAAGGTGAGTTATATCCCATGTCAGGTATTTGCAGGGAAACATAGATTAGCATCAATTCCCCTTATTCCAGTTTCAATAGAAGACCCTTTCTTGCAGTGGAGATTGGATTTCATTGGTGAAATAGTTCCAGCCTCCAACAATCAACACAGATGGATATTAACAATCATTTATTATTTCGAAAAGTGGGTAGAAGCAATTCTTGTTAAGATAGAAACTAATATAGTGGTGATAAAATTCATTTAAGAAAACATTTTTCCCATATTTGGTTGTCCTAGACAAATAGTTACATATAATGGTCAAGCTTTCAGTAGCATAAAGATGATAGAATTATGTCAAAAATACCATATTCCTTTACATTAGTCTACACCTTATTATCCATAGGGTAATGGGCTAGAAGAATCATCAAATAAAAGTCTAATTAAAGTTGTTAAGAAAGTGTTAGCATATCACAAAAGGAGCTAGGACAGTCATTTCAAATATGCAGTGTGGGAAAATAGGGTTTCACCTAAAAGATATACCGTAAATCTCCTTTTCAACTTGTTTATGGAACATAAGTTATCTTCCCTACACAGTTAGCATTTCCAGTCATGAACTTTTTGTAGGACTCAAATGAAGAAGTAGATGATTTTTCAAGAAGGATCAATTAGATCATTGAGCTAAATCAAGACAAAGATGAAGTTCAACATAAACTTCGACAATATTAAGGCAAGATGAAGAGTTTGTTTGACAGGAAGGCTAGGGAAAGAGATTTCAGACAAGGAGATTTACTTCTCAAATGGGATGCAAGAAGATAATAAAGAGGAAAACATGTGAAGTTTCATAACCTATGGTTAGGACCTTTCAGCATTGTAGAAGTTAAAGGAAATAATACATTCATCATAGACAATCTAGAAGGAAATTATTTATCACTTCTAGTCAATGGGTAATACTTTGAGCATTATATTTAGTATTGAGTATTTTTAATCATTATCTTTGTAAATTTCCAGTTTTTATTTAAAATTCCAAGCAAGTGTGATTTAGCCTGAGGAGAAGGCACATGGATTTTCACATTCTCTGCATCCTGCAGGAGGAAGAAATCCCCAAATGGAGCCAATGTTGTAACTTATTTTTATCCTAGTAGTTTTTCCTTCATTCTAAAAAAAAAAAACAAGAAAAATAAGAAAAAAATAGAAAAGGAAAGAGAAAATAAATAAAAAATCAAAGAAAGAAATGAAAATAAAGGGAGAAAAGAATAAAAGAATTAAAAATATATATCATATTTCTAACAGTAGCAAGCATGTTTAAATTCCACACTTATATTTTTATTATCCTTAGTTTTTTTAAATAGATGATTTTATTGTAATAATATGATGTAATTGGTTGCACTCAACAATTAACCTTCATGCAACCTTGCGTAGACAAGATTGGGCTCATCGAAATAAAATGTCCCCGGTACATTGCAAGACCCCTCACATTGTCGTAAGTTGACGGAGAAAGGGGGGCGGGTGGGGAGGTCCACAAATTTGTTTTCCCGACTCTGATTTTGCTACATGACAACTTCCCAATCATTGTGACCCCCTCCACTCAAAACCATAAACTACTCCCCCCTCGCAAACCACCATTCCTCCCACTCGTTTCTCCCATTCATTCCTCTCACTGAACCTATCTCTTATTTCACCCACCGCTAACTTTTCACTACACTTAGTCATTACCAACCCTTCTAATAAGTGTAGCAGGTGATCGGTAACCATTAAATTCTCCCACCAATGTTCAAACACATTAATTTCTCTGTGCCAATAACAATTAGTGTAATTGAAATTCGTTATGATCACTTGAATAAAAGTTTATCCCCTATCCAAAATGCATTCTTTCACCATTTTTGTCTACAACTAATGTTCTAGCACGACACTACAAGTAAATTTTCGCAATTTCGAGCACCTTATCATTATTATCTTCAGGTAACTATTTAATTGTCCTCAACAATTATTTTTTCCCTAATGGCTTGCCACAAAGGAAAATATAAGATGAATATAGACAATCTTATGTCCCCCCTGTAGCTAATTTAGATGAATTTCCCTTGATTGATACCGATTTCAAAATTTCCTAGACAAATCATGAATTCGACTTGTATGAACTTTACAATTGGGCTTGTAAGAAGTATTCGGATGTTAGTGATGAATTCTCCTTCTGAGAATCATTGTTACCCCAGTCTTGTTTCCCTTAGACATATCATTTTCCCGAATTCGTCACTTGGTGTGGGGCCTGATATCTTCTAAGACAAAGATTTGTTATTGCACATAATAATGAAACTTCTTTTTATATAACCCCTGAGTCAATCTGCCAGGCCCTCCAATTAAATCCTTAAGACCCCATTGGGCCTTTTTTTGTTGATTTTTTAATGGAGATCTATCATAGGATTTCAAGGAGCACATATTTTTGAGTCATTTTTACTAGAAAACTCAGAATTACCTAGATAAATCCCACCTTATCCCTCTGCATTGTTCCTTGAGATATCTAGGAAAGTCATTTCCCTAGTTTCTTGGTTGTTAGGACATCCCAATGATCAATGGGTGGATGAGGTTATTTTTGGGTTTTTTCAATCTTTTCTTCTCATAAAAAACTATCCATGTTGTTCAATTATAGTCAGTTTATGTTTGATTCAATTCATGATCTGTTTTTAAAGTTTAGTGTTGAAGGTTCATTCAAGCACCAATCATTTTTTATTTACCTATTCTTATATCACCAGTTAGAAAGGTTCAAGTTTCCTTTGCAAAAATTGGATGTTGAAGGAAAACCATAGTCAATGATTCATTGGACCTCATTAGTGAGGAAAACCTCTGAAGAATTTTCTTTCACTGATTTTGTCAACCAATTTTTGTATATGGAAATATGTTTATTAAGTAGTGATGGAGTTCCCAAAGTTTCAACAGAGATCAAGATGATTTTTCATTTGAGTGAGAAGTCTAAAGTTGGAGATTGGTATTTGTACCATAATTTCACAGATATTAGGATTTATGGATGCGTGCTTCCATCTTACAAATTGTCAGTGTTCCTCCCCATGATGATTTTTGCACTTGAATATATTAGGCAGATGATGAGCATGGAATATGTTCATTTTTTTTCCAGGAAAAAAAAAGGCTCAATTCAAACCAAAAGCACAGGTTGTCCCATTCATAGTCAACACCAGAGCTGCAAAGAAAGAAGTCAGTGAGTTATTGAGGCAGATGAAATTTAGATTAAGTTTCAGCTAGTCATATGATCCATTAGGACTAATATCATCAATGGGAGTTGGTTAGAATTATACACCATATGTGCACATTTCTAAACCTAATATTGAAAAATACGCCAACAAAGAAGAATGGGAACAAAATACACTATAGGAAGTTGAGGAGCTAGTTTCCTGTCAAACAAGACTAGAGACTCCAAGGATGACATAAAATAATTGAAGATACCAAGAGACAGTATATCTCCAAAAAAATGAGATCTACATAGGCAACATTCAAGGTGTTTAAGAGGAGGAAAACCATAAAAGTTTAAGAAGAACCCTCATAAGATAAAACTTTTTAGGAACCTACTACAATAACACTTTTAGGAGAATCTGCATTTTCATTACAACAAATTGAAGAAACAAAAATATATTCTCCTTCTTCTCCTTCTTCTTCAGGGCAACAAAGTATTTTTACAAGGTTCTTAAAGATGAAGAAGAAAAATGAAACACTAAAAACTTCTACATATGCAAAATTTTGGAAACAGTTTTCCACAACACAAACTAGGTTACTTTCTTCCTTAGATAGTGAAAGATGACAGTTCCAATTAGCATATTTGGAACCAAAGGTCCCTGTGCACAAGAGTGTTGAGGATTACAAAACCTTTGTGTTCTCATTTGACACCAAACAGATACATCCTATTGATCAAATTGATCTTCACAAGCAAGCAGGAGAAATGATATATACATCTTTGACAAGTTTGACCATGTCATCTTCTAAGCTACAAGCATCTCTGAATATTTTCATTCTCAATTGAAGCTTGAAAAAATGTCTTCTCTAGCAAAGGATAGAAAAATTAAAGGATTGGAGGATCTAGTTTTAAAATTAGGATTGAATCCTAAATATGTAAAGGCAAATGAAGAAATAATTAAAAGGAGGAATGCATATATATATATATATATATATAATATATATATATATATATATATATATATATATATATATATATATATATATATATATATATATATATAATATATATATATATATATATATATATATATATATATATATATATATATATATATATATATATATATAGGCACTAAGGAAGTAGTTGAAATTACCAACTACTGAACATCCTTAAGCGCAAGAAGTAAGTCAACTGGATAAGGAAAAATAATACATGCTTTGGATGATTGTAGAGGAAAATATACAAATTCAGAAGATGGAGGCAAAGATGGAAATTTTGATTAAGAAAAGAGAGCTCCAAATCAGCACTAGAGTAGGAACATCTACAACAACAGTGTCTGCAATAGAAACATTGTCTACCAGTTAAAATCCAATAGAACAATTATCTAAAGCTATGAGAGACTTATCATTAAAAGATATGGAGATTGAAAAACTCAAAATTTAGGTCGAGAAGTCTCAAGATAATAAGATAAAAGTTGATAATGCATATCTGGCCAAAGTAAAGAGAAAATTTAGGTTAATCAAGCAACTGGATAGATATGAAAATGAATTAGTGATTGCAAAAACATTATTAGAAGCCAAAGAAAATATTTGGATTGATATAAATTCAACCATAACCGAAATTTGGACATCCATTGAAATCATTTTTGAACAAGAGGGATTAGCGCAGAAGTCAAAGGAAACGATTACAGAGATTAAATAATATTTAGATCACAAGCTAGGGGAAGCTACCAGAATAATCAAAGTGTTGACTAATAAAACAAAAGAAGAATTGGAGGAGTTTTGAATTAAAGACAAGACTGATACATTCCTAGAAGTAAGAAGGGTTTTGACAAAAATAAAATTAATGCTACAATTAGAAAAAAAATGACAAAACTTGGAAGTGAAAGTTAAAAAATTTCATAAAACGTTCAACATTTTGCACCACAAAGGACTTCCATCTCTAGAAGATTCTAGTGGTCAATTGATTCCAGAAAACAATCACCAGCATAGATTGCATGAGATAGCAACAGATAGAACCAAGTTTTCAAAAGTTAAAGGGATGATTAGTGGTAAAGAATTCCTTGAAGGCCTTGAATTTGATCATTTTATTTAATATGAAATTCAACACTTATTTATTACTAGGCCAACCTTTAAGAAATACACAGAAGTCAATGAGGTATATAGGAAAGTAACGAAATTTTATATCCCATATGATAAAATATGGGATAAATTAATTGAACTTATCGAGTAAAAAAAATGCACATATTCAATAACTAGTTGCATAGAAAGAAGGAGCGGAAAATAGAAAATCTAGTTTCTAGCAACATTCATCAATAAATAGCCTTGAATTGTGTATTGATTATTCAAATAAATTTAGAATAGTTATTTTGTGTTCTATTTTTGTAATATCCAAATAATTTTTGGATAATATTTCATTTTGTAATAAATTTTATTTCAGGTCTAGATATTTTTGAATTACACTCTATAAGTATTTTGCATTTTGAAGAAGGAAGGGTTGAACCATTGTGATGATCCAATGACACCATTGTAATACTCTGAAATATTTCTGAAGATAATCAAATGATTATGGGTTCATTCTTAATATCTTTTGTGTCCATGTGAGTTTTTCCTAATATTCATTTATGTTTTCCATAATTTAATTATGCATATGTTCAAGGTAACATAAGAGTTAGGGTAAGGCTAGATGAATATCAATCTCCTTGATAGCCCACTACAAATTTATAATCATTAAAGAGATTAATTAACTAAATTGTCTTTTTTAGTTAGTTCCTCCTTATCTTTTAATTGTTTCCTTTTATCCTCTCTTGAACATATTCTATTTGGATGTAGAATTTTTTGGCACGCATCAACTCTATTTTGGTTGGTTAAATATTCAATATGGATGTTTGATTATCACATATTTTCTTTAATTTGCTTTCAAACTCGACTTAAAGATTTATTCCTATTATGAATGAAAATCAACCCATTGAAATTCTCATAAATATTTGTATTTTATAAGTGTTAAAGGTTTACTACAATGGTAATCCAATTCAATTAAAGCCTTACTTAGATTATTTGGCACAATTCCCCGGCCTAGAATTGTCTACCAAGATACAACAATATCTAAGAAAACAAACAAGAAAAATCAGTATTGAAATCCAAGCTACAGTTGTAATTGTAGCGATGATTCAAATGAAGAAATAGCAACCTTTGTGAGGAAGATGAAGAAATGACATGGAAAGTACAAAGGTCAGCTCCCTTTAATATGTTTTAATTGTGATAAAATTAGTCATTTTTCCTCGAAATATCCCTTTGAAAATTTTCAGACAATGATGAAGGAGATGAAGCTCCTAAGAAAAAGAAAAATAAAAAAAGAGACAAGAAGAAAAGTAAAAGAAAAAACTTCTAGAAAAGTCTCTATTAAAAGGAATATATTTCTTCATATGATGTTGAAAGAGACAATGATAGTGACTTAGAAATAGTGTTATTCATGGCAATGAAAAATGAAAAGGAAACCCCTGAATATGAAGAAGTCAGAGGAGAAGTAGATCTTGAGAGGGAAGTGGTCAATTCGCTAAACTATTTAAAAGTAGAAAGGAAAAAGGTCAAGGCATTGGATAAAGAGCAAAGTGAACTAAAATAACATTCTTGAAGTCACAACAAAAGGTCTGAATAATCTGGGAAGATCATTATAAGTCTGAAAGTCCAATTAGGGGAAGCCAGAATGATTGAAGAAATACTCAAAAACTAGTTGGAAGAAAATGCGAAGATAAAGGAATGTTTGGAAGTAGAGATAATCTTAGTATGTAAGGAAGTTCAAAATAAAAATGTACAATAGAATTTTGTAAACAACACCAAAATGTTAGATGAAATTACCAACAGTTAAAGGTCATGTGATGACAAATTTGGGTTTGGATACAAACCAACCTATGTTGAGAAGGGTTCAAGCTCCTTGGTGACTAGAAAAGAAGATGAACAAAATAGTTATGCAAGTATCATTAAGGATCCTATGAAGGAGGAATGCATTCCCTCAAAATAGAAGTTTCAAGTTAAATTAAGTAAGATAATTCAAAATCAACAACCGAAAATGGAGAAAACTCAAGAAGAAGGTGTTTGGAGAGTTGCACTACCTAGAAGATCCCTTACTCTTAGGTATCAAACTATCTTTCTTGTTGTGTGCAAATCTTGCAACAATTTTGGGCACAAAGTTGTGGATTGTAAAACTTAAGCTAGGAATAGAAGCAACAATGGAAGCTACTCTAGGAGTGATTATCTTAGAAAGCCTCAATAAGATTACAACTGAAACTATAAGAATTTTTTATCTTTAAGTAATGAAGTAGATTGCTACAAGTGCAATAATTTTGGACAAATAACAAAAGGTTGCAAGTTGAACATTCCTCCAAAGAAGCTAAAGCATGAATTGAAAAATCCTTCAAAATAACCCTTGAGAATCTAGAAGAAGGTTGAAAATTGTGAAATTTCTTTATGGGCCCAAAGCAAGAAAGGTGAATGGTATGTTGACATTTGTTGTTCAATGCACATGACAAGGGATAGAGAAAAAATTGTAACCTTTCAAAAGGAAAGGGATGGAACAATTTTGTTTGGAAATGATGGCTCAACCAAGATTTTAGGAAAGGGTATAATCAATATTGGAAATAAGGATTCCATGGCAAAAAATGTTTTACTCATTGAAAATATGAACCACAATTTTCTAAGTGTGAGCCAAATGTGTGATCAAGGGCACACGCTTCTGTACAACTCAAGGAAATGCAAAATAAGAAAGACAAATCATGTAGATTAGTGGAAACAACATCAAGGACTCTAAATAATATATACATCTTGGATGAAATTGGAAAGGAAAGTTATTTTTTGGTGAAGGAAGATGACATTTTTCTTTGGAATAATAGAATGGGTCACATGCACTTTGACAATATGGTCAAAATCAATAAAAATAATGCAGTAAGGGATATGCAAGAGATATCGAAACTAGTAAGCACCATATGTAAGCACTACCAACATGGAAAAAAATAAGGGTTGAATCAAAAACCAAAGAACAATCCACTTCAAAGCAATTGGAATTGGTACACACCAATCTATGTGGACTGATGAGAACTAAAGGATTGGATGACGAACAATACTTCATGTTTCTTATCAACGATTACACTAGGATGACAACTATATGTTTTCTGAAGAAAAGTCAGAAGAATTTGAATGCTTCAGGATTTACAAGGATATGGTCGAAAATAAGAATGAATTTAAAATCAAGTGCTTTAGATCAGATAATAGAGGATAATTAACTTCTAGACAATTCCAACACTTTTTTCAAGAATAAGGAATAAAGAGACAATTCTTAGTAGCCATGACACCTTAACAAAATGGATTCATTGAAAGAAAGAACATAATGGTAGAGGAAATGGCTATAACTATGTTTCATGAATCCAAATTAAGTAATATATTTTCGGTACAAGTAATAGAAACCACTATTCATATTCTTAAGAGGGGAATGCTCAAACAAAATAGTGGCAATACTCCAAATAAACTATGGAAGAGGAGGCCAACAAATGTCAAACACTTCAGCGTCCTTGGAAGCAAATGATATATAAAAAGGGAAGATAAAACGATTGGAAAACTTGACTCCTGGGTAGTTGAAGGTATTGTTGGGCATGGAATCCCCCTGAGGCATGTTTTTGGGCTCAAAGTCCATGTTTTGACCGAATGATGTTGTAAAACCCTGCGAATTGCGGGCACAAAAGTATGTTAGAGTCATAGGGTTGTCCGCCCTAGTCTTGTAATGTAATGTCGGCCTACCCATGGTCCGTGGACCATAGGATTGTATAAATAGAGCGAGGCTCTAGGTGTAAAATATAAACAATTAGAGGATAGCGAAATAGAAGAAAAGAGCAAGAGTCTAAGTGTGTCTTTCAGTCGTAGAGTAGGAGAAGGCTCTACCGCTGAGTGCGTAGAGGCCTAGTTGTCCGCAGCTGAGTGCATAGACCCCTGCAACTGAGTGTGAAAGGCGAAGTCAAGTCTATAACCGAAGAAGAGAATAAGAAAGAGAAGTTTTATCCAAATTTTGTGTATCTGTTCTTGAGTTATTACATGTTGGATATCAATTGCAAATATATTGTTTATTTACTGCGCGCACTTGTATGAATGATTTATATTGCTAAGTATGCTTTACACATGCAAGTAAGCTAAGTTAATCAACTAATGGTGGAATACTAGTAAGGACTTGGGTAATCACAACGTTTGGCCCCCAGGTAGGGCTGCGTGAAGGCAACATTTCAGGCTACGAGGTACGGGTAAGTGTGCGTAGCAACGGGTACGTATGGTCGAACCACATACCACTTGAACTCATCAGACATCTCTAGGGTACGGAAACCTAGTTCTAGCACCCTCCCATAATACTTTAGGTGAGACCTCAGTCTGCGCTCCATGGACTATTTCCGAAAGGGCCAGTAGTACTGGGACTTGTTTGGCTAAATCACCTCTGAACTTGGTTCAGGCCCCAACAAACCAACAAATGGTTCAGTTTTCGGGATCAGGATTTGAATAAGGGATGTCTGATGTTGTGTCACTGGAATCCGACAAAGAAATAAATTGAAGGGTGGTTGGATAGAAAAATTCATGACTTTGGGGCGCAGGAAAATAGGAATTTGTGAGTATCAAAGGAACAGTGGTTAGAGCATTACTTATATACGGAAATCCATGAAATTTTCTTTGCATCCTTACCCCATGATTTGTACGAGTGGATTGCAAAGCTAGCAGACAGTCAAGGAAGGTGCAGGCTTAACAAACCGATTGTGTGGACTCCAGAGTTGGTGCACAGACTATAAGCATCGAGAGATGAGATCGAGCACATTGTGGACCATTAGCTCGATCGAATTACAGGAGGGTTTATCACTAAATTCGAAGTAGATACTTCAGTCAACTATAGTGAGGTGGAAAGATGCTTCCTTAAAGGACCACGAGGTAAGTACATTAAATCTTTGAACACTTGGATTAAAATGCTACTATGTGAAAAGCGAGTTATGCGAATAAATTGATTTTTGGGGCTATGCGAAGTGGGAGGATCTATAGAAATGAAGGTGGTGCCAAGATAGAAACTAGCCCCTTGATTTCGCCTCGGTGGGAAAGCAAGGAAGAGCTCACGAAATTTTCACCAAGAAGTGCGATTAGTTTGATAAGGTAGTAAATTACGTAGATACCACCTCCACCTACACCACCACCAATTTCAGCGTCTTCACCCCCATCTCTGCCCACACCACCGTTGCCACCACCATAGTTCAATATGGCGAGTGCAATAAAGTTTTTGATGTTCAAAGGGGGAGGGAACGAAGATCTGGACCAATTCTGTTCATGGTAAAGGCTGTATGGGAAGCACAAGGAGTTGTGGATGACAATATAAAAAAGGCAATGCTGGTAAGTGCGTTGCAGGATTGAGCATTAACATGGTACATCAAGCATTCAAATGAGAATCAAACATTGGGATCGTAGATATCCAAGCTGCACTAAATAGGGAATTTAGCAAGCCAAAATCGAAGACACGATTGATTATCGGGTTTAAGGAAATCACGATGCTTCCAAGCGAGACCCCATAGGAGCTAGATTAGTGACTGAAGGGTATGATTCGCGAAGCTAATATGACCTTGACAGATGGGCAACATTGCACATGGTTTGTAGCATCACTAATGCCGCATCTAAAGATGGCACTGTCACAGTAGAAGTTATCCACCCAGGCCAAAGCTTTGGAGATTGCAATGAGACTGTACGAGACCCCAATACAAAATCCTAGCTTGGGAGTCCAACAAATCCACGCGCAACTGAAAAATTTGTGTTTGGAGATGCAGAGTTTGAAATAGGATAGGACAACTCACCCAGAGGCGTGCGAGGAGGTATGGTGCATAAAATGCAAGGACCAGGGGCATGACAAGGACCATTGTCCAGTCTTCATGAACTACCTAGAAGGAGGAGGGCCAATGCCATTGAGACCAAAGGCACAAGTAGGGTCGAGTGCGGCGCTTGCATTATGGTGCGTGATTTGTCAGATAGGAGGAAGGCACGCTACAGATAACTGTCACCTATTACAAAAGTATACGCAGACGTCCCAACAATTATTTTGTAATTTCTACAGGTCAGTAGGCCATGATGAACGCACCTATAAAAGTTATGAACTAATGATGGATCAGACGCCTGCCTATAGAGTTCGTATTGAAATGGGAGCCCACGATCAAAATGCAGGGATGGAACACAATGGATTTCAAGGGCACAAACAAGGACGAGGTGAAATAGGACCAGGAAGAGGTCACAGACAAATGATTTGTTACAATTGCTGAGGGCTAGGGAATTATGCCCGTGATTATACAAATTCGACGAGAGCACCATGTTTATATTTTACCCAGTTTGATCATGAGATGTAGGACTGCCCTACACTGATAGCAAGGTTGCATGATAAAGGAACGCTCTAGCCTCCCTTGACTCAGAACCTACAAATGATGAGGTCTGAGCCGCGTGAAGAGGACCCGAATGTAAACATCATGCTCCGAAGTGGCATCATGATAGGAGATGACAAGGGTTGTAGGTTTTAACCCTGTATAGAAATTACCTGCATACGAATTCTAAAACACAAAAAATAAACAATGCGAGAGCATAACACATTAAACACATATACATAGAGATTTTCTCCTAGATCCCAAAACCGAGACTACCAACTTGATTTTTCTTTATGTTCCTTTCAATTTTATAAGACATATTTATACATGCTGAAGCATCCAATACTATGGACTGAAAGACCATCGCATCCAATACCATGGACCAAAAACCATTGCGTCCAAAAAACATGTGCGAAAATCATGCACAAAACCATAGGTGGGTCCACCCAACCTAACATAGTGTCCAAAAACAAAATTTCTTGGGGGGTACACCTCAAACCCCCTGTGACCCCCCTGCTACACAATCGATGCAATGAAGGGGGGCTCCACCCCCCTCTAACCGCTTGGTTAACTAGTGGGCTAGTCGTGGAAAGAATATAACACAACCCAACATTCTCCCACTTGTTGTTTTCTTTCCATAGGGGCTAGAAGAGAGCTTAATCATTTTTCTAGCCCTGAAATGCTCATTGTCTCTCTACACCAAGAGAACTTCTCAGAGCTCACAGATTTTGTCAATGCATTTGTAGTATTCTTCAAAGTGTCCACCTTTACCAGCAACACCCTTTTGTCTTCTATCATATCCCTCACAAAGTGATATTGAACATCAATGT
>APFE030432427.1:129212-154277 GCA_000404065.3 Pinus taeda | reverse complement strand
ACTGCACCTCCAAATAGGTTAAACACATACCCACTTGTAGATCTTCTTTGATCCAGATCTCCAGCCCAGTCTACATCAACAAAGCCATGAATATCCAACATTCTGTCCAATCCTGATCTTCCTTGATAGCACAAATCATAATCACTAGTGCCACGCAAATACCTGAAAACCCACTTCACTATTGTCCAATGCTCCTTCCTTGGTTTTGACATAAACCTGCTCAATACTCCCACTGCAAGTGCAATGTCTGGTCTAGTACAGACCATTGCATACATCAAGCTACCGACTGCACTTGCAAATGGAACACGGGACATGTCCTCTTCCTCTTCTTGTGTCTTGGGACACTGTTCAACAGATAACCTCACAGCTACAGGAATAGTAACCTTCATCGGTTTACTATCCTGCATATTAAACCTCTGCAGTATTGTCTCGACGTACTTCCTCTAGTTTAACCAAAGCTTCTTCTTTGCCCGATCTCTTTTAATTTCCATGCCCAAAATATAGTTTGCAGCACCGAGATCTTTCATGTCGAATTTGGAGGACAATTGGGTCTTCAAATCCTGGATAATTTCTTTGTCATTTCCAACCAACAACATATCATCCACATACAAGACCAGATAAATAACATGGTCACCAATTAATTTAAAATACACACAGTGATCTGCTTTGCTTCTGGTGAAGCCAAGTCCCCGTATAAATGTATCAAATTTCTGATACCACATCCTTGGTGACTGTTTTAACCCATACAGAGACTTCTTTAACTTGCATACCAGTTCTTTCTTACCCTTCACCGCAAAGCCTTCAGGTTGCTTCATGTATATTTCCTCTTCTAGATCCCCGTGAAGAAATGTTGTCTTCACATCCATCTATTCTACCTCAAAATCAAAAGTAGCAACAACAGATAAAAGCAATCTAATAGAAGTGACCTTGGCAACAGGAGGAAAAATGTCACCAAAATCAATTCCCAGCACCTGGGAATAACTTTTTGATACCAACCGAGCTTTGTATTTCTCCACCTTTCCTTCTACATTTGTCTTGTTCTTGAACACCCATTTGTTTCCAATGGGTTTCCTTCCAGCCGACAACTCCACCAGATCCCAAGCCTCATTTTTGTGCAAATATGCCATTTCATCAACCATGGCCTCTTTCCAGAATTTTCCATCCTCTTAATCTACTACTTCCTTCATAGTTCTGGGATCATCGCCAATAATAGATAAAGCAAAATTTGAATAGAAAGTAGATGGAATATACTTTTATGGCTGCCTTCTTTCTCGAACTGATCTTCTCACACCTAGATTTTGTGGTTCTTCATCTTCTAATTCCTCCTCTGCTGTAGAGTCTGATTCTTCCTCCTTAATGGCAAACTCTATCTTCTCAGGTTCCTTTGGTTGGACTTCATGTTTAATAACATATTTTAGCTCCCTGAACACCACATCTCGGTTGTACACAACCTTCCGTGTGAATGGGTTCCAAAGCTTATAACCCTTTAAACCATCCTTATACCCATTAAAGATGCACTTTTCAGATTTACTATCTAACTTGGTTCGTTTCTCCTTTGGAACATGTACATATGCATCACATCCAGATACCCTTAGATGTGAAAGAGAGGGTTTATTACCAGTCCATACCTCTTGTGGAGTCTTATCCTCCAATGCTAATGAAGGTGACCTGTTGACCAAGTAACATGCAGTATCCACCACCTCTACCTAGAATTCTTGTCCTAACCTGGCACCACTGAGCATGCTTCTTGCCCTTTCCATCAATGTCTTGTTCATTCTTTCTGCAACTCCATTTTGCTGAGGTGTATATGGAGTAGTCTTCTACTGTGATATACCACACTCCTTACAAAATTCTTCAAATTCCTTGCTTTTAAACTCTCCACCATTATCTGTCCTCAGCACCTTTATCTTCTTCTCTGTCTGATTTTCCACAAGAGCCTTAAATTCTTTAAACCTGTCAAAGGCTCCAGATTTCTTCTTAAGGAAATATATCCATGTATTCCTTGAGAAGTCATCTATAAATGATACATAGTACATAGACTTACCCAGTGATGGAACCTTCACAGGTCCAAACATGTCACTGTGCACAAGTTCTAATATTTGTTTCGCCCTCCTGCTCCCAGAGGGGAAACTCACCTGATTCTGCTTCCCATATACAAAACTTTCACAGAAATAAAAATCAAGAGAGTTATTACTCATACCTTCTACCATACCTTTACCATGAAGTATTCGAAGGCCCTTCTCTCCAATATGACCAAGCCTTTGATGCCACAGCATGGTCTTCTCTCCAGAGACCACTAGATCTTCTGCTCCACTTTCAGGAACCACAAAACTATTGCACCCATCAATAACAGTGCTACATTGCAGCTTGTACAGAGCTCCAATCCAAACTCCCCGCATCAATACCAGTGCTCCCCGAACCATCTTGCAGGTATCCTTCTCAAACACTATTTTTACACCTGCATCATCCAACTTGCTTACAAAAATCAGATTTTTGGCCAATGCAGGAATATGCAGAACACCCGGAAGTGCTCTAACCCTTCCACCTTGCAACTTCAACTTTACTTTTCCATGACCAATGATTCTAGCCTTATTTTCATCCCCCAGGAAGACATCACCACCATCATATTTCTCATACTCGTAGAACCACTCTCTATGGGCAGTGAAGTGAAAGGATGCACCTAAGTCAATCAAACATGCCTCATGATATACATGTGTACTTGAAGAAGACAAGTACACATCCCCACCTTCATTTGAGGTGGTTTTCACCTCCGCAAAAGGAGCATCATCAGATCCCTTTCCTTTGTCAAGAGCTTTAGATTTACAGTCCCTTTTGTAGTGCCCTTCCTTTCCACATTTCCAACATACCACCTTTATAGGTTTTCCTAGAGATTTAGATCTCCCACTCGATGACTTATTTTTGTTTCTATTCTGGGATTGTCCTTGTACAGACAAGGTATCACCATTCTGGCTCTCCATATTTTTCCGTCTCATCTCCTCCATCAGCAAGGATGAGACTATTTAATCAAACTGCAAGGCAGTTGCATTGCTACCTATTGCAATAACTAGACTATCCCATGAATCTGGTAGAGAACACAACAAACTGATGCACTTAGCTTCATTCAAAATTTTAATATCAACAGATGCTAACTAACTTACCATAGTATTAAATGTGTTCAGATGCTCTGTCACCGAGTCTCCATCTTTCATCCTCAGGTTATACAACTTTTTTCGTAGGAATAGATTATTCACCAAAGACTTAGATTGGTACAAAGTCCCTAACTTGTTCCACAAAGCCTTCACTATAGCTTCCCCTGATACATTCGGCAATACTGAATTTGAGACACACAATCGTATTGTGCTCTTTGCCTTCCGATCCAACTTCTTCCATTCTTCATTGGACACTCTTGTTGGTTTAGCACCCAGACCTACTGCAATCCACTGATATTTATCCACCAACAGATCCTCCATCTTGATTTTCCATAACTCAAAACTCTAACCATTAAATTTCTCGATCTCTATCTCTCCACTGCTCGCCATCTTCTTTCACCACCAGAATCAATCTCGTAGATCTCCCACTAAACAGGGTCTACCACAAGCCCGAGTGAAACCCCTTAGCAACAAAGGCGTCCCCTTGAAGCCAAAACTGCTTCGATACCAAATGTGGGTTTTAACCCCATACATAAATTACCTACATATGAATTCTAAAACATAGAAAATAAATAATGCAAGAGCATAACACATAAAAAACATATACACAGATATTTTCCCCTGGATCCCAAAACCAGGACTACCAGATTGATTTTTCATTATGTTCCTTTCAATGTTATAATACATATTTATACATGCCAAAACATCCAATACCATGGACCTAAAAACCATCGCATCCAATACCATGGAACAAAAACCATCGCGTCCAAAAAACATGTGCGAAAATCATGCACAAAACCATAGGTGGGTCTGCCCAACCTAACATAGGGTCCAAAACCAAAATTTTATGGGGCGCTGCCCTGGACCCCATAAAGTGGGGTTATGGGTATACCTCAAACCCCCTGTGACCCCCCTCCCCCCCACGCTACACAATCGGCACAACAAAGGGGGGCTCTGCCCCCCCCTAAGCCCTCGGTTAACTACGTGGGCTAGTTGTGGAAAGAATATAACACAACCCAACAAGGGCAAGCAACCTGAAGAGAGTACTTGGGTTTGCAAGGCTCCTACAAAGGAACCAAAGTTTGATTTCGAGTGCACAAAGGAGACATTCATGGAAGCTAAGAAGAGCTTCATAGAGGCCTCCACTTCAGGTAGTAAAGACAAACTAGAACTGGAGATGGACCCATCAATGCTTACTACCTCTCTAGAGACATGCATGAAGATGTTGCACGATAGCAAGACTGTGAAGGGACTGCAAGAACTCATCACTAGATGTGCTAGATCAAGGGAACCACGGGTAGTTCGAAAGCTCAGGAAGCACACAACGCGAATATGAAGGGAGATGAGATTGACTATGCAAATCGGGGAATATGAAATGGATCAAGCGATTCTAGATCTAGGATCAAACACGAACGTACTGCCAAAGCAGACATGGGAGCGCATGGGCACGCCCGCATTGCAATGGTCTCCTATTTAATTGCAAATGGTGAACCAACAAAAGATCTTACCGATGGGAAGATTGCAAGGAATAACATTAGATATTGAAGGTGCGAGTGCGCTTGCAGATTTCAAAGTGATAGAGATTGTCAATGAAAACAATCCCTATCCTGTGCTACTAGGAATAGATTGGGCCATTAACATGAATGGAGTGATAAATCTAAAGAAGCGCAAAATGTTTTTTGAGAAAAAGTCACTGCACGTAGTGGTACCTTTAGACCCTATGAAAGGATCACGCTACACAGAGCCAGTGTGTGACGACGAGAACAATGACGACCTAGATTGTATCTACAAGACAACTTCTCGAGAATAGGATTGGGTGAATCCAACAGTGGATGGCAGGATTTCGTGGGAGCGCAAAAGCTCCTGCACCTTGAATTTAGATGAGGAAATAGAATAATGGCATAACCAGTTACACGAGGTTACCACACTCAATTGCAACATGATGATAAGATCACTGTGTTGCGTGAGAATAGAGGTAATGAATCTCTCTATGTATGATGGGTTGAGTGACGTGGATGATTTCCTGAAAATCTTTGAAAGAGAAGTATCGGAACAACAACGTTTTGACACTCTAAAATGGACACTATGCACTACTTCCGCAAAGTGGTGGGGTATGCTCTAGCAGCATTTTGAGGACTGGCGCGAATGAAGAAGGGTGATGCTTATACAGTTTGGAAAGCCTCAACTGTGAATGGAAGTCGGGTATGATGGATGAAACAGCCTATGTGTCCACCTCTCCAGATGGGTATAGGCATATGGTACGCAACCTGCATGAACACACACCATCCTCACGATAGTAAATAGGAACAACAAGTAAGAGCGGGCAAGACGAGGGCATGAATGATGAAGTATGATAAGACCAAGCACGCTGAAGATTATCCATGGGGAAGCCTTTGACAAGGTGTGCGAAGTGCTGAACACGGTCCACCATGTGAAATGTATTCACTGGGACCTGCGCATACCAGCAGTTCTAAGGGCTTATAGGACCATGTGCAAAACCCTGATTGTGCAAGCACTTTTGAAGCTGAAGTATGAAGCAGTGACTGTAATCCCTATGGAGCATGTGAAGCCTAGTCTACACATAGAAGCACCCATAGATACAATGGTCTGTGAAGCCCGGAATGAAGAAACCACACAACTGCGAGAAACAGAACACATAGGACTTGAGGAAGAAATCCAATGGGGAAACTTTAGACTCCACAAACTTGAAAAAAGAAAGGGTAGGATTAAGGAAGAAAATCACTTTGATGAACGTGAAGGTCCAGAAGTTGGAAGATGAAATAAAGGAAACATTTCTCGTAGAAAAACTGAGGATGGTAAGGCAAGGTGCGTACAATCATACTAACAAGTTGGAGAACTATTTCCGAGAATTGGTTAGTTTGTTGCCTTGGCTTGGCCTGCATATTGCCAAACATAGTAACCAAGCTAGCGCGTTGCAAGTAGTAAAGTGCGTGATGCTAAACACAACAATGGAAGGTGAGGGTTCTCCACAAACCATGGTGGAAGACGGGATGGAGCCCCGCATGGGTGGTGTGACCACTTGACTAGCCACAAGAAGGATAGTATTAGCACTCCAGGGAGTTTAAAGGAAGCGCGGGACTATAAACTATTCTACATGGGAGCTGCATGATATTGGGGATGCGTGCAGAAGCAAAGCATCACAGGGTCTGCATCCACGCACGAAAGTTTGTGCTTCCACGCAGATTGGGCAGAAATTGACTTTTGAGGTCACTATTCACAATGGGATGTGTGAATTGAGGCCAAATAGAGTGGGCGGCAGACATTTAAGACATGATTTATGGGCAATATTTGGGAAAATCTTCCGCCAAGAACACATTAATGGACCAGAATTTGGTTGGGGGGGGGGGGGGGGGGGGGGCGATGGTCAAATTCGAATTCAAAAGGTGCTATAAAACACAAAGGGCTACCTAGTAAATAACACTTGGTCATTTGAGAATCGAGCGATTACGCAGAGCACTGAGCATTGAGAGTTGAGCGATAATTGAGCCCCTAAGTTTGTGAGTGATAGAATATAACCTAGATATGATGACAACAACTAAGGATGGTTTGGGAATTGAAGAGGTACCCGCCGGAGAGGCCGCACAGACCCCAACGCGGGAGGAAGTTCTAGAAGGCATCGAGGTTATGGTAGAAATCCTGAAATCACCTCGAATGCTGAGGCCCAAGAAAGATAAACAAGCAATGGCCCCTATACGTGTGTCCCCAAGGAACCCACTACGCAACAAGTTATCAATGGTAGAAAAAGCGAAAGCTGTCACGATCGACACAAATGAGGAAGAAGAAGATTCGCAGGCCTTGACCATCACAACAGAAGAAGATGAAGATATGGAGGAGTATATTCAACCTACACGCTTTGCAACAAAACTACCTACATATGTTCCTCTACAGAAAAGGAAGACCAAAGTGCTGAAGGACTTGGACGAAACCAAGAGTTCACTCTAGACCATGTTCCTCCCAAACAACATATTGTTTGAAGGCACGCACCTAGGCCGTGTGCCAACCGTGAAGTTTGAAGAATAGGACCTCGTTGATCGTGAGAAGTTCCCTCACCTGGAGACCGTGAACCTCATGAAGCAGAACACTGAGGGGGTGGTGACAACATTAGAGCCGCGGAAGTGGCTGCGCGGTCTGGAAAAAGTCGAGTTGCTGCACTTATTATGGATAATGCATTTCAACCACACACCATTCACCACTCTCATCATCAGGCAGCTGCTCTGCCTAGTGCATGATGGGTATCTATGGCTGGAGGAGCCTATCCCCGTCATGGCAGACCTAATCCACTGCATTTCTCGACTCCCTTGTATAGGAAAGGACCTCGAAACCATAGCCAAAGGAAAGGGTAGTGATTTGGCCCTTGCAAAAGCCATGAAGACAAAATAAAAGCCGGAGAAGAAGAAGAGGGGCTATGCCATCAAGGACAAAGGGGTACGTGTAGCAACCCAACTCATGGCCGGAAAAGTTATGAGGAAGTGTCGATCGATGAGGTACTGGCGCTGATGGTTGCACTGACCGAGCAGTGCATGGAGGGGGTCTAGTTCAACTCATCTGAATTCCTCTGTGAAGAATTTTTGAAGAAATGTAGCGAAGCCTAGGATCAGGGTAAAACCTTCCACTGTGCATGGTTGTTGTTATCCATAATGCTCGTAGTGAGGGAACTACTGGAGGACAGTCAATTCCCTAGTATTGACAGAGAATTACTAGAGGCCACAAAGTACGCTTCACTCTGGGCCACAAAGGATGCGAAACAGATACATGACACCAAAAGATTCTGGGTGCTCATGGAGATGAGCATCCAGATGTGGATCAATTGAAGGTCATGCCTGTCGCCCATAGTGTAAAATAGTCTGCAGAGTTTTGCAGACTTTAAAGCTGATATGCACAACATTTTTATCAAGGTGTGTAAGGATCTGGTGAAGCAGTGGACGAAGCTACCTTTTGTAGCCATTGACGACACTATTTTTATTGTCTTGGAGACATGGCCTCCAGAATGGCATGCCCCAAATTTGGAAGAACTTGAGAAGGCAGCAGTGCAGAAGCAGAAGGACAATGCCAAGTAGTACGTCACACAATTAGCCGAGAAATGGTAGAAGGAAACAACAGTAGCTAAGAAAAGGGCAGCGCGGGAAGCGACACAAAAAGCCATAGAGCAGAAAAAGGCTGCAAAATTAGTAGCAGTAGCACAGGCGACAAAAGAATAAACAACGAAGGCAGATGAGGACCAAGCAACATCCTCAGAGGGGCAGGAGACAAACGAAGAAGACATAGTAGAAGGGAGTGTGTATCCAAGGACCGCGTCCACACAGCTGAAGCACCCACACACGACAAAGAGAGCAAGACCAAGGAAGAAGGTCAAGGCCTCAAAGTGGGCCATTAACCCGATCACCTTAATCGAAGGTGACCTCCATGACATTGGCAAGACAATTCACGATGTCACTAATGAGGCCCTTCAGAATTTTATGCAGGAGCACCAAACTGTGTTGAGGGCCCTCATGGTGCAGCTATAGGAGTTACAGGTGCGGTCCCCTTAGGTGGGTACCCTTTCCACCCCCCTCACAATAGGATCCTCAACAGTAGAGTAGATGTTGCACGCATGTATGGAAAACACAATAGTTTTACCGAAAGGGGCTCTAGTAGCAGTGAATGAGACCGGCATATTTGCGGTTAACATGCTAAAGGCCTTGGCCTTAATTTGGCTGCCCTTTCATGAGAGACACTGTATCTGCTATAGGATGGGATAATGACAGAGCTAGGCACTAGGGAGAGCTACGCGATCCAAGTTCTCAGCGAACAAAAGATAAACATGGAATAGCTCAGTCTACAATGCAACAAATTGGTGTCGCAAAACCAACAGTTGATGCAGGTGGTAGACGATGCTTGTCGATGCGTCTCGAAGCTAGATATCCCAACAGCTCTACCAGTAGAGGTACAGATCCACAGGTTGGAAACCAGAGTCTACGAGGCTAGAGAAGAAATGACCAAGGTTTAGCTAGAGCTGAATCTTCATATTGCCGAGTTGCGGTTAAAGGCGCAGCCTTCCACTCCCCCAAAGGCCCAAGAACAACGTGCTAGCACTATCGCAACGAGATTGGAAGAAATTGGAGGTGTAGTGCAAGACTGTACCACTTTGTTGGAGAAAGCACTTGAGGTCCTCACAACTCTGCAGGAGGACTCCAACCTCAAGCGCCTGGAGACAGAGGTGCGAGAACTTCAACAACAATACAACAATGTCAAAGGAACTGCGCAGACAGTAGTCCTCGCTCAATGAATTGCAAGGATGCAGCAAGCGAAGGCACTGAAGGAGCATGTGGACGTGGCGTGACATAAGGAGGCAGTTCTCAAAGTGCGCATCCAACCGTGGATTGATGAGGTTTTCACTATCATGACAAACATCGAAGGAAATCTCACACACATATAGGGGATTCACATGTTAATGCAGAGAAGCACCCCAGACATGGAGGTCTCAAAATAGAGGATGCAATAGATTCAACAAGAAATGGCTCAGTGTGCTGCCAACATCAGCACAGTTCGAGGACAGTTGGAGGAACTTCGTGCCAAGATCGCTGCACCAATAGAGTGACTCAAGGGCGAGTCACGATGTTTGTGTTGGAGGCCTATTAGGAATGGAATCCCACTAAGGCATGTTTTGGGGCTCAAAGCCCATGTTTTGACCGAATGATGTTGTAAAGCCCCACGAATTGTGGGCGCGGAAGTATGTTAGAATCATAGGGTTGTATGCCCTAGTCTTGTAATGTAATGTCGACCTACCCATGGTCTGCATACCATGGGACTGTATAAATAGAGCGAGGCTCTAGGCATAAAAGATAACCAAGTAGAGGATAACAAAATAGAAGAAAAGAGCAAGAGTCTAAGTGTGTCTTTGGGTCGTAGGGTAGGAGAAGGTTCTGCAGTTGAGTGCACAGAGGCCTAGTTGTCTGCAGTTGAGTGCACGAACCCCTGAAGCTAAGTGCATAGGGAAAATTCGAGTCTATAACCGAAGAAGAGAATAATAAAGAGAAGTTTTATCTAAATTTTGTGTATATGTTCTTGAGTTATTACATGTTTAATATCAATTGCAAATATATTGTTTATTTACTGCACGCACTTATATGAATGATTTATATTGCTAAGTATACTTTACACATGAAAGTAAGCTAAGTTAATCAACTAACGGTGGAATACTAGTAAGGAATTGGGTAATAACAGTGTTCAGCCCCTGAGTATGGTTGCGCGAAGGAAACATTTCAGGCTGTGAGGTACGGGTAAGTTCACGTAGCGATGGGCGCAGGATCAAATTGCAGATCACTTGAACTCATCAGACATCTCCAGGGTGCAAAAACCTAGTTCTAGCACCCTCCCATACTACTTTAGTTGATAGCTCAGTCCACGCTCCGCGGACTATTGTCGAAAGGGCCAGTAGTACTGGGATTTGTTTGGCTAAATCACCTCTAAACCTGGGTCAGGCCCCAACAAGCCAACATGTATACTTGTTGGATACTCAAGAAGAAGAAATGTGCACAAGTTCTATAATATGTAATTGAACAAGATAATAGAAAGAATGAATGCAAAATTTGATGAAATGCATGGGAAAAATACAAAGTAGGGAAACACATATTCAAAGAATCAAGAAATAGAACATGAGAAAGAATAAAAGAATAAAAAAATAAGAACAAATGGAAGAAGAGGCAATTGTCAACCAAGAAGAAATTGAAGATAATCAACAAACACATCCTAAAGCACCTAAATGATGGTATCAAAAGAATCACCCATAGGAGTATATCATTAGAGTTATGAGTGTAGGAATATAAAATAGAAGAAGATGACAAGTACCGATGCCAGGTCAAGGACATCTTGCGCTACTAACCATAGTTGATCCTAATAGTTTTGAAGAAGCTAGCCATGATGAACATTGGGTCAAATCCATGCAAGAATAACTAAAATAGATTTATAATAATGAGACTGGGGAATTGGTTCCAAGACCTAAACAAAAAAATGTCATTGGAACAAAATTGGTTTTTGGAAACAAGCTGAATGTGGATGGATAGGTAGCTAGGAATAAGGAAATATTGGTATGTAAAGTATATGCATAAGTTAAAGGGATAGATTTTCAAGCAACATTTGCACCTCTTTCCAGAATGGAATCTATCAAGATGTTATTGGCTTACACTTGCTCAATAAGGATCAAAGTGTACCAGATGGTTATAAAATCAACCTTTCCAAATGGACAGTTAAAAGAAGAAGTACACATAGAACAACTAAAAGGGATATTTTCTAACAAAAAGGGAAGATCATGTTTGTATATTGAATAAATCCCTGTACGGTCTCAAGAAAGCACCTAGAGCTTGGTATGTAAGACTAGAAATGTATTTAAAACAACAAGGATTCAAAAGAGGAAGTGCAGATAGAAATCTATATATAAAGGTTGATCAAGACAACTTGACTATTATTGAAGTGTATGTGGATGACACCATCATTGAAGGTGATAATGACAGGTTGAGTCAAAAGTTTATCAAGGATATATAGAATGAGTTTGAGATGAGATGTCTCTACTTGTAGAGTTGGAATTCTTCTTGGGACTCCAATATCTCTAAAGATGATGGCATATTCCTTTCCCAAGCCAAGTACATCAAGGAAATGTTGAAAAGGTTTAGAATGGAAGATTGTAAACCTATAAGAACTCCCATGGTGACCAATTGCAAGTTGAGCAAGGATGATGAATCTATGGAAGCATACCAGAGACTCTATAAATCAATTAGTAATAACCTATTTTATGTGAAAACTTTGAGACTAGATGTGATGCAACCATTTGGACAGGTGGCAAGAATCCGAGCAGCACCAAAATAATCCCATGTTGTAGCAGTGAAAATGATCTTGATATATCTCAAAGGAACAACAAAATTTGGATTGTAGTATGTGAAGGCGAATAAATTAATTATGAAAACTTACACAGGCGCAGATTAGGTATCTAGTGTAAATAACTAAAAAATCACTAGTGGAGCATCCTTCTACTTAGGCGATTGTCTAGTATCTTGGTTGAGCAAGAAGTACTCTCTAGTTTCCTTGTTTGCAACAGAAGCATAATACATAACATCAACAACATGTTGTACTCGGGTTCTTTGGATGAATAAAACTCTATAGGATCTTCAAGTGAAGTATGATGAGCCCATTCTAGGATTCTATGACAACATCAACACTATAAGTCTCTCCAAGAATCTTGTGATGCACTCCATGACTAAATATATTCCTATCAAATATCACTTTCTTCAGGAACAAGTTGCATAAAAGAATATCAAGGTTGAGTGCATTGGGACAAAGGAACAGATAACTAACATCTTCACTAATCCTCTTCCACGAGAGACATTTGACTATATTTGACGAAAGATTGGAGTACTTACGAGTTCACATTGATTTACATTCCATCAAGCCAGGAAGATAGGGAGAGAATGAAAAATAGAGAAACATATTTCATCATGGGGAGTTACCCTTTGCCATTGGTTTCAAAGTGGGAGAGAAATTGAGTGAGACAAAATGGAGACATGGGGAGAAACAATAGTGGGGGGAGTATGAGTGTTTCCATGAATGCTAAAGAAGGAGATTTTTGAAAATTGGTTGGAATTAATGTCAACTCAAGAAACAACCAGAAGAAGCCCAACATTTGTTGAGGTAAATGAATGGGAAGATCAATGAAATTTCTAACAAGACCACCATTAGCTGATATCATTTCCAATGGTATGTGGCACATCATGTAACTCCTCACGGTCAAGGAGATATACTTTCTCAAAGATGAAGCCTCAAAAGTGTGGTCATGGTGCCTATAATGAATGATATAAGTTAGCATGATGATTGGTCAAATTTTGGCATTAAGATTCAATAAAATCTTGATTAGATTGTGTGGGTCTTATGTTGACCAAGTCGGCGCTCCATAAGTAAAAATAATCATGGAAAAATCAGCTTCAAAAGATCGTTAAAGGTTGGACTCATTAAAAATCCATTTATGGAATTAATTTCTCCTATTGCTCAAATAAAATCCCTATTTTTGGAGTATTTATATGGAAATTCAACCTTCATCTAGCCCCATCCTTTAAATATAAATAGAGAGGTCAGTTCCCCTCATAAGGTGATTTTTTCTAAGACTGAACCGAATTTTTGTGGCCTATATTGAGGCCCTTATTTGGGACAAAAATCAAATCCATTTGAGTCTAGTTTGGCCCCCTTTGAGACTATTTTGTGATACATTTAAAGGCCTATTCTGAGGCTTAATTTGGACCAATATTTAGCAATAAAGATTAATCTCTTGAGGTTATTTCATGGACAAGTTTGGCTAGTATTGGGGCTACCTAGATGTAGTGTTAAAGTCAAATTTGAAGTAGTTCTGAGGCCTCCTTTCAAGAAAAATCTATGCTAGTTTGATATTATTTTCATCCCTGCTCTAGGGAAATTTAAAGCTAGTATTTGGCCCATTCCTGAGGCCATTTTCTAAGGTACATCTCATCCCTTCTGAGGCATTAATTCAAACTCCCTAAGGCATATATTTGGTTATGACTGAAGCAACATTAAGGAAAATGTGATTAGGGATTATTTTGAGATGGTTTCAAGGATGGATCTAAGGTATGTTCTTGGTCCTTTCCTGAGGTTTATTTTGCATTATTTTGTGGCAATTAAACAACCCCCTTATCTAATGTGTTTTAGCCTCCTTTGAATATACTTCTGAGGCAAGTGTGAAGCTTACATTTGATGTTTTAAAGGGTTGATATAAGGACTAATATAAGGCCAATCAAATGGCTCACTTGTATCTAAATTAGGGCCTAGTAGGGCTATAGAAGGAAACCACTATTAACAATAGAGAAAGAGAAAATTAAGGCCTATTGGAAGAGAAAAAAAACAATCTGGTTAGGGCTTGATATAAGGAATTTTTGTAAGTCGGTTTTACCATAATAAAATAAGTGAATAAGGCCTATTTCATGACTTATTCTAGTACCTAAGTTTGAAGTCTTTCAGGTCATATTTCATGGATCATCATGAGCTATGTTTGCTAGTTTGCTTGAAGTCAAGGATATCATTGCAACATCTAAGGTACGATATTTTGTTGTTGTTTTAAGGTTAATTGTTCATAAAGTATGATCTACTACAATACTTAAAAGGGAAAATATTAAATATTGGTTGATTTGAGTCGTTTGTTGACTAGATCTCCATTGTACATTTCTTGTGATCTCATAAAATATAGTTGTAAAGTTTCATTTGTATATCATTATAAGTGGGTCATTTTCCCTGGTACGAGAGCCCACATCTATTTTTCAATTTTAAGGGAAACAAGGTGGTGCAAGGTGGAGAGTGAAGTATCTTTTAGGTTGGATCCTGAAAACACTTTAGGGTGGCAGGGTGGTGCTAGGCCCTAGTAGATTGATGTTAGTAGGGTGTTGGAGCATCCTTCTAGTTGGACTTATTAAAATCAAGGTGTTGGAGCATCCTTTCAGAGAGGTAGGGATTCTTGATAAATTGAATTTGTTTGTAATTAAGTACTATGTATTTGGAGCTTCCCTTTAGTTGGAGTTGATAAATTATTGTCTCATCATTATATTAGAAAGAATTCGGTGGTTTTTCTCCCGAAAGGGTTTCCACCTAAAAATGTCTTGTCTAGTATTCATGTGGTGTGATGTTGATTTATGCTTTTATCTTGTGATTGAAGTCAAACATTGATTCACCCCCCTCTTAGTATTTCAAATAGTTGACCACTTATTCTTGTTCATTTGATCGGGGATGAAAGGAAGTTGATTTGGTCAAATTGGTATCCATGAGAGACCATAGGCTAGATAAAAAGGTGACAAGGAACATGTTGTCCCTATTTGATACAATGGTATGAGGTATCCCAAAATGAAACCATATACGCTCAAAGAATAGTTTAACAATGGCTTCAAATATAATACACGTCTTCATGGTGCCAAAATGGCCACCTTAGGGAACTAGTTGATAACCACAAACACAAAATCATTACCATGCCTTGTGGATGAAAAAATTGGCATTTAATCCATGAAGATTGACTTTTAGGGATTTTATAGGGTAGGTATAGGAGTGTAAAACCCTTACTTCTTGATGGTTGGTTTAGTAATAACAATGGAAGTACATGATATGATATATCACGGGACATCTTGTCGAAGCTTTGACAAGTGGAAATACTTTTGAAGTACTTCTATTTTCTTCTCCACAACAAAGTTACCTACCACCAAACTATAATGTTCTTAAATAATGAATCCATATAGATGAGGATATTTTTATATATGTGGAATGACCTGTTACAGAGTTTTGTGAACCCAACGTTTCGGACTACCAAGTGAGTCCATCATCAGGGGATGCGTCAATAGATATTCACCAGATTTTAATGATTAGCTTGGAAAAATTGCTTGAAGTAACACAAAGGTGGCTTAGGTAGCACAAGAGCACATATTGGAGGTGGAAGTCAAGAACTTACTTGCCTTCCATCAACATATGATATACGCTAGTGAACAATTCAATATTGTATAATTTTCGCCACCCATAGGTCTTATGCCCACAAGATTTAATAAATGTGGTTAGCACTACAATTAGGGGCTAACTAAGGTAATCTACAACATGATTGGTGCTACCCTTCTTGTACTTGTTGTTAAAATGGTATTGTTGTAGGTATGTGGACCATTTTTTTTGGTGATCATTATATAACTTTCCTTGTGTATACATAAATTGTAGAGGCCTATAATCAATGTATATGATTGTCTCCTTCTCCTGAATATGATGCTTCCATTATTGGTAGGTTTGCATAATGGAGTACATCTCCTTATCATAGTTGGGTATCTTTAGACAATATTAGAGAGTGTTTCACTATTATAGTCCACCATATGTCCTTGCTGAGTAAGGATTGCACCAATAAAATAGTTAAAGGAAAATCTCAAATGGTTGTTGCAGGTTTGGTAGGGTGAGGACCAATGCAAAGCAAAGGTGATGTGTCAGATCCTTGAATGCCTTCTACTATGAGTCAGACTAGAAAAAAATTGTTTTTTCTCCTTCCTTGGTCACTTGACTTAAGGGCCAAGTGATATAAGAGATTCTCAACATGAATCTTTGGTAGAATTTAGTAAGGCCCAAGGAGCTACAAAGCTCTGTTAGAGTCATTGTGGCTAGCCAACATCAAATTACTTGGATATTGGTTGGGTCCACAAGAACCCCATGTTTATTTACAATGTATCTCAAGTTTTAAATTCTCTACATCCCAAATGCGCATTTCTCCAAATTGGCATACAAATTTTATTGCCACAAGGTGCTCAAGGCCTGTTGAATGTGTTGCCAATATTTTTTTAGGTTCTACTAAATATGATGATGTCATCCAAATATACAACCAAGAAATATTTTGTGAATGACAACAGGATATCATCCATCATCCTCATGAATGTTATTGGATAATTATTCAAGCCAAAAGGAATTACTAACCGTTCAAAAAGGCCTTATTTAGATTTGAATGTTTCCTTCCATACATCAGTTTGTTCAATTGGAACCTAGTGGTAGCCTGAATTTAGATCAATCTTACTAAATAACTTGGCACTTTTAAGTTGGCTAAGAATATCATTAATCTTAGGGATCATGTGTTTGTTCATGACAATGATTTTTTTCACAGCTTGATAATCAATACAAAGTCTCAATGTCCCAGCCTTATTTTGCACTAATACAATTAGACTCTTATAAGGAGAGGAGCTCAATCGTATGTGGCCATTTTGAATGAGCCCATGAAAAGGACATTTTATTTCCTCACTCTCCAATATAGAGAGTCTATATATAGGGCCATTAGGTAAAGGAGCACCATGTACCAAGTCTATTGAATGTTTGACATGGAAGTGTAGTGGCACCCCCACAGGTGGAGCTAAGATATCTCGATATGTATTTACAATCTTATCCACTTGCTTTGTCGTGTAGAGTGACCTTGTGCAGAGGTTTTGGTTGCGGTGACCTTAATTTCACCTTATATCAAAAACATGAAGAGAATCAACTTTATAGTTTGGGAGATTACCTTTTGGCATTATTTTGCTGATATTAATGAAATTACAGTAGTTAGGACTACCTTTGATATCTTGTAGAGTTGACCTATGAAAGTAACAATGACATTACGAGGATGAGAATCATAAACAAAATGATGTTTCCACATGTAAGGTTTTCTTAAAAGAACATAACAAACTTCAAGTGAGGAAACATCGCGCAATACCTCATAGTTGAAGAGCTTGATGCTATAGGACAAGAAACACTACTGGTTGACATCGATGTATCATCCATGGCTCAACAAACCAATGGTGAACAGTTGGGGGTGTGGCACTATCTGCATCTTCATCCTCTTGATGACATCACCTGATATTAGGTTCTTTTGGCTCTCTTCGCCAATGATGAAAAGTAGTGGGGTCCCCTTCACCCACATTTGTGAGCGGAAGATGTGCTCCCTCTCTTCAAGCTCTTCCAACTTTTCTAATCGTATCATTGTGTTCATGATGATAGCATTGGATTATGCATTGATGATCCAATCTTTTAATAATGTTCTAAATTAGAATCAAAGCCAAAGTCTATTGTTTCACTAGTGTTGTGCCAGGGACTTTTGTGGAACTTGCATAGCTTTCCAATTTCCCTTTTTGGCTTCTCATTACCCTTGATTACCTATGAATTGAGTAGATTGTCTTGAGGTTGGATATCCTTGATTTTTCCCTTGTTCTATGAGTTACTACTACCTTTTCCATGCTTCTTTTGCAGTGGATTTGTAGAACCAAAGTCCCACTTGTTCTACTGCTTCAATTTATGCTTGATATTAACAACATATCAATAAGAGGCTCCCAATGAGGAAAGGTACAGAAAATCCATCTCTATTTAGATGTACCTATGTAGGCCACTATGTTATTTCAATACCATTTTCCACTCAAAGTATATGATACCAAAATTTGAGCACAAGGTCTGGAAATTATTGGTGCACTGTAGCATTATCTAGTTTCTCTCTTATCACAATGTTTTCCATCTCGTTATTGGTCATCATAGTTCCCTACAGGGTAGAATTCCTCGTTATGGGCATAAAAAAACAACCCAAGTTGGCCCTACATTGAACATCATAGATTCATATTCCTTATGTATCTCCCAATAACCTTCTCAAGAATTTTTTACATGGGGAACAACTTTCAGTAGCGTGAAGGTGACCTTCTCGACATTAAAAAAGTTTTGGATAGAGTAATCGCCCTCTAATATATTTAACCATTTCTACAAATAATTTGCATATATTTGGTTACTGAATAAGGTGATATAAAATTTAAATTGTACCTTGAACGGTATCACACCTCCAAATTTTAAGCTTGTTGAATATGCTTTGGCCATTGCTGGCAGTTGTCGAAGGATCTGAGTGAAATTGTCCATCATCTCATTCCTTTGTCATGCAAGGGCTTCCTCATGCGACAACTTGATGGGAATTTTTTCTCTGTCATTTCTCTTTTATTTTTCCATGGGATTCCACATGAGTTTGTGAGGGTGATAGTTCCCAAGTGAAACTAGCTTGAGGCCCAAATCTCTGTACCATGACCTTATTGAGGACATGCACTGAGAAATAACAAGGTGTTGATTTCTGTGATACCAATAATATGGGGTGTGAAAGGAATGAAATGAAATGAAAGAAATTAAATGGAACTCACATAAATTTATATAAAAAAATATTAGAATAATGTGGTGAAAACCCAAATTTTATTAATAAATGGAATAACAAAATATTGTAGAACACAAACTAGCTAGAATGGTTAGTACCTATATCTAAACATCGAGAGATGGAACCTATGCGCATTCACAAAAATATATTACAAGAGGCCGTTGGGATGGAATTTTAAAATAAATAAATAATTTTATATGTCCAAAAACATAACCCTGGTGGATGAAATTCCAAAAATTTTGCAGGCCTTGATGGGGTTAGTTGATATGTCAACTTCTCTAGGTCATAACTTTTGCATGTGATCTTTGTTTTGTATTCTCAGTAGCCCATTGGAAAGGCATAACTAAGAATTAAACATTCTAAATAAGGACCAAGAAATATCCTTAATCTATTGCTTGGCCCTTGCCATGCCAAGAAAATGTCGTTTAGGGCCTCAAAGTATGGTGGATATACATTGGATAGTGATGGTTTGTTACAATTTCATGGAAGGATTTATGTACCACTCAAGGAAGAAGTACATCAATTAATTCCAAGTGAAGCTCATTAAGTGGTGTACATGGCACATATTGGTGTCAAAAATATGAATTAAGAATTAAACCCGATGTTCTATTGCAGATGAATGAAGAAAGACATAGTAAATTTCATTGCAATATGTTTAGAATGTCAGGAAGTGAAGGTAGAATATCGACATCCGCCAAGATTATTTCAACTACATACAATTTTGGAATCAAAATGGGAGGTTATTTCGATGGACTTCATTGTGGGACTGTGGATGATGGAAAGGAGGCATAACTCCATATTTTTGGTTGTGGGTACTTTGACTAAAAGTTCTCACTTCATTCCAATCAAAACTACTTATAAGGCTTCTAAAATAACCTGAGTATTTATTGGTGAAACAATAAGATTTCATGGAGTTCCAAAGAAAATAATATCAGATAGGGGAGTTATGTTTAATGACAGATTTTGGATGAGTTTCCAAGAGGACTTCAAAAATAAACTAAATTTTAGTACAACTTACCCATAGATGGATGGATATACTAAGTGAACTAACTAGATTTTGGAAGATACATTGTGTATGTATGTAATGGATCAACAAAAATGTTCAGAAGATTTTTTACCACTTGTGGAATTTGCGTACAACAAAAATTATCCAAGTTCTATAAAAATAGAACCTTTTCAGTTCTTATATGGAAGGTAATGTAGGATGCCTTTGAGTTGGGATAGACTCGAAGACATGGTTTTGATAGGGCCAGAGGGAGTACAAGAAATTGATGAACAAATGACTATGATTAAAGCAAGTTTGAAGGAAGCTCAAGGCATATAAAAGAGCCATGTTGATGCTTATCATATTAATCAGATCTATGCTATTGGAAATAAAGTATTCATAAGAGGCAAACCCCAAAATAACTCAATAAAGTTTGGGAAGGGAACAAATTTGTCTCCACGGTTTGTAGGATTATTCAAAATCATAGAAAAGAAGGATCAATAACTTATTATCTTGCATTACCCACATCATTAGAATGCATGCATGATGTGTTTCATGTTTCTGTCTTATGTCCTTACATTTCCAATCCGTTGCATGTTATTGACTTGAGTCATTTTTGGGTGTCAGACAAAGGGATGGTGATGACTGAAACAGTTCGCGTGTTGGACCAACTCCCTCGACATATTATTCATCCACTGATGGACTAAGTGAAGGTCTAGTGGGCTAGTTATAGTCCCATTTTAGCTACTTCAAATGACGTAGAGGAGTTGCATAAACATTTTCCCTACATGTTTTGTAACTCTGGGATGAAGTATAGTTTAAGAGGGAGTGTATTTAGTGCCTCATTTTCTCTTGACTATGAGACAAAAAAATCACTTTTATTTTTACTTTTGAGACCAATACTATGACTACACCTTATTATTTGAGGATGTTGGATGTTGATGATCCGATTAAGGTTCTTACGATGATGACTCTTTATATGCATTTTGATCAATGGATTTGATGTTAGTGGTTGATAACACTGATATATATATATATATATAATATATATATATATATATATCAACAAGAACCTAGAATATTTTTGTATTAATTTTTTTTTGATATAAAGCTCATATAGAGTACATGATGAAATCACTTAAAGAGACTATTTTTTAGAGATTCTAATTCGGTTTTCATCATGTTTCTACTTTTTGAGTACATCATAATGAGATTTTTAGTGCTACTATGCTTTTGATAACACTTATATGAGCACCAAAAATAGTCTAATAAAAAGAAAATTTTATAATTCATTAAGATGATTGATTCTAATTGTGTAGTTGTTGATCCTTGGAGCAGTGATTGTCCCCAAAAATTGTCTGCATTTCAATATTCATGTTGTGGACACACTACTATAATTATATTCCTTTTAGGTTGATGGAGATTTATAGATTAACCATTTTGAGAGATGTGTCATTTATTATGCCCTTTGAGGCCATATTTTGTAGAGAAGAAACCAAAATTTAGATGCAATGATTAAAGAAGACACATATTCTAATTGTCTGGAAACTATGAACACTATTGTTCAAATTTAATGGGTTCATCGTCGACATCATATTTTTGACAGGTAATAGGCCCGAGAATAACAAAAGAGACTTCAAGAAGGACATTTCAAATATAAAGACAAACTAATTTTGGAGAGACGTAAAGGGAGATGACTGAGTCATCAGAGGGGTAGATGTGAGTTGCCAAATATGTTAGGGATACAAAGGAACATAGGGCATACCACCCCAGAGGGAAGAGAATACTAAGAAGAAAAGATAATTAGCAGTTTTTGTAACTAATGACTTTAGAGCACAAAAGGGAAAAGAAATACAAACTAAGATAGGAAAAACCAAAAAAATGAGAGAGGAGAGATTACCTTTATAAAAAATGCATTAAATAAATTGCAATATACTATGGATTTATGAAATAACAATTGCATAGCAAGAGAGGTATTGAATTGATGCTTTATAATCTTAGAATCCATGTGAAACTATCATACTATGTACATGATGCGGGACACTTCTCCTCCAGAGTGTACTTTCCCATGTCCTTTGATTATCAATGGGTTTCCCCTTGTTCATTATCATCCATACAATCCTCTCTTTTTGCACTCATTTTATCAGCATGGTTGGAGGAGGGGAACTGAGATCAAATGAGAATCCACTTATTTTGGCATGTGATTGATGTTTGCACCTTAGGAAAAAGGTTTTGGGAGATGATGATGAGAGGTTTTAGAATTCGAATTTGATCACTTCCCAAAATATTTGAAAGAATGATCCAGTAAACCCGTCAGGTACTAGTGCCTTATCTGGATCAAAAGACTAGACAACTTCAAAAATTTCTTTCTCAGATATATATTTCAAGAGTTGTGCATTGATATATGGAGTGATCAGTTGAGGAACATGGTCTAAGAATTTCAATTCCATGTGGTTCACTACCTCTCCTTCTTCTTTATACAGGTTTTGAAAGAATATGAATGCTTCTTCTTTTATTTTAATGGGGTTTGTGACGATGTTTCCATTTACCTGAACTTGGTTGAACCTCTTTTTATGCTCCTTCTTTTTTATCTGTTTATGAAATCTTTTTGTATTCTTATCTCCTAATTTAACCAAAGGCTTCTTGATTTGAGTCTCCATATCTCTTCTTATTCTCTTAAATTTTTGTGCATATCTTCATATATTTTATTTTTCTTTGAGAAGAAAATCTTTTGGTCACTAGGAGTTCTTCAATTTGTTGAAAGGTCCTTGTTAACTAAGATTGTAGGAGATGAACTTCAATTGATCTAGATTTTTACTGGTCTTAGCCCCATTTCTTTATTTCCTCTTTGAAACTATATATATTTTTCTCCCATATGTATATGGGTGATCTTTAAATCCGTCTAGTCCATGCATTTCTGACTAGAGGTTTGAAGTTTGACTCATTCATCCATAGTAGATTATATCAAAATGGGATGGGCTCTCGTTTTGGTGACCATTTGGTGGTTAGTTTGACTGGGTGATGATCAGAGCCACCCTAGACAAGATGAGGGGAGGATAATGATAGTTGATGATCAATAAAATTAGTGACAACAGAAAATCGATCTAGCCTAGCTTCTATGAATGCAGGCTCGATTCGCTTGTTTCTCGGCATATACTTTGAGATTTTAGGCTTTAAATCCAAGAGATCTATCTCAGAGATGAGTTTTTCCATATTTTCTTAGAATTGGTCTCTAACAAGGCTTCCTCCTTTACTCTCCCACTGGTGGATAGTGACATTAAAGTCCCCCCTTATTTTAAGACTATAATTTTGAAGATGGTCTTTCTTTCCCAGGAGGGATCCACAACATTAAAATTTGGTTTGGTAATTGCTAGGATTGTATATATTGAATAAGTCATATATTTTCCCATATGGGATTTGCATGAGTTTTGTGTTGATCTAGTGTTGCTATTTTTATTCAAAGAGGAGGCAAAATAGCGATGAAGACCATATAGTACATAGGCCTCGTGATGCTCCCCTAGATCCCAAGGCTATAGCACTGGACTTCTTCCATATCCTTTGAAATTTGAGGAGAGCTTATCCCTACCCTATTTTAGTCTCCTCAAGAAGTAGAATATGGGCATTTTGTAATTTTAGAAGATTTCTAATATCCTATTATGTTTTTTCATTACCCATCCCCCTGCAATTCTAGGAGATTATACTCATTATTTGTTTCTTTTTTTAGCCCCTACACTAAGGGAGGTTCCCACTGGACCAATTTTCTTCTGATTTTTTGGTATTTTATATGATGAATTATTTATTACTCTCTAGCTACCCTTTTCCTTCTCCCTTTTAGCCTGTTCTTGTTGAACTTCACTATTTGATTTTCTTCATACTTTCTTAGTTGATTTAGTTCTCACCATCACTCTATCTTCTTTTGTTTATGATTTCTGCTCAACTAAGATGATGTTTTCTTGGGGATCCATCCTTGATTTTGGAGTGTTGTATCCCTCTTCATCCTCTTCTTCTTGAGTCTTTTTCATGATTTGGATTGTTGGGGCATAGTCAAACTTGGGCATTCCTTTTGTACCCAAATTTTCATATTTTTCCTAATGTTCATTTTCTTGTGATTTTTTACAAGTATGTTGAGTTTCATCCTCTACATCCTCATTTACAAGAATAAAAAATGGATTATCAGGATGTGGTTTATGGTCCTTTTCTTATCCCTCAGTCGACATGTTAGGAGAATTATTTTGAGGAGGAGGGCATGACCACACGCCTCATTTCCTTGTACTTAGTGAGGGTTTTAGTGTGATTGATATTTCCTCTTTCTCTGAGTTTACCATTTCCCTTCTTCTTCTTCTTGAGAAGAGGACATTCCTTCCTTATTGGGGCATTTCCGCACAAAATTCCCATATTCATAGAAAAACAACATTTGAAATGGACTTTATCGTAATCAACAGGATGAATGAAGGACCAACCATCTAAAGAGAGATGGGAAACTTTAAGAAATCAATTTTATAGATCTATTGACTTAGTTATGGGAGAATCCACAGTAAAAACCATTTTCCGTCAACGTTTCAAATCCCAACAGGGATCCATCATTATGAATTCTTGAATGTTGATAGTAGAAGAGCTTAAATGATGGATTTAAATAGTTATCCTTGCAAAAACATACATTTATTCTCTTACCTCAGCTCTGTCGATGTATTTTCCTAAGGCGTTTCTAATATTTTGAAGAGTTTCTTCATCCCAGTAGTGAAAGGGAAGATGAGGCAGCTTCAACCATACAAAAACAACTAAAGGGGCATCATTTTCAAGGTTGAAATATAGGGTCCATTTGTCTAAATAGAGGCCCTAGGTTCCTATGAAATAAGATCCATTCCTGAATATGAGATTTTTTACTTCCTTTAGTGTTATAGACATATTTGGGCACTGCAACCCCAATCTTATATGTCCATAAACCAAGGGCTCCTAAGTCCCTAAAAGTGTTGTTTTATATCCTAAAGGAACAAGGTCAGCTGATTACATCATCTCCTAGAAGTTCTCCATGAAAAATTGCTCAGAACTGGTCAAAACTGGACCCTCTCACCTACTCCACGGTCAAAGTGCGATGCATCCCACCTAATGCACATGGGGGGTACGATGCATACTGAAAATCCCTTCTATGGGGTGTGATGGGCGAGAGTAGACAAATGGTAGAGACAGTTTGCAAGGTGGATGATCATGGAATCTTCCAGAAACTT
>APFE030432427.1:95256-115146 GCA_000404065.3 Pinus taeda | reverse complement strand
TATTATTTAAATGAAATGGTTAAGATTTTGAATATTAATAATTTGGATTCAAGGCCATAACCTTTTATAATTTTAGTTGGATCTTCAACTACTTAGCTCAAACATGTTTAAAAAATACTTTTTTCCTACTACACTCTATGCATGTTGCAAACCTAAAATTATATAGTCTAAAAACCTTCCATAAAACTCCTAAAACTAGTAGTATTTGCAATACATAATTTAAAAACAAATAACGAACTAGTCTACATTGACCAAGCTGAATTTAGGGTTAACTTCAACAATTTCCATCCTAATTTGCCTTAATTGCATTGGACCAGGGTCATGGGTCTCTTCCACAACCTCAACATCATTCTTCAACCATTCTGGGGCTGCAAGTTGATTCATATCCATCACCTCTCTCTTATCCTCGCCCAAGGTGTCTTCTTTTGCACCTTTCCCACTAAAGGATTCAAGTCTTGCGAGGCAAAGGTCCAATAGATAAAGATTTATTTGCAATATGTTACTTTTGTTATGTAGCAAGACATTCTTTTTATTCATGAGTAGTAACTAGGCTTGAACCTCTGTGACCCCCATTTATCCTTGTCCATTTAACAAAGAAAAAATATGCTCCATCATTACAACAAGGTGATCTAGGCAACGATTGAATTCCTCCTCCTCTGAGACAGGCGACATCTTCATGTCTTCACCCATGCAATGACCCTCTTTATCTACTATGACCTTCGATTTATAGACTCAAACTTCTACAAAAATAATGTTGACTAGTCATTTGTTATAAACTTTTTCTCCAAGATTACTTGCCCCCATCGAGCCATATATCTTTTCACTATATTCAATGAATCAAATTGAAATGTACATTCTACTGACCAGGCATTTGTTATCTGAGATAAAACCATTGTAATTATTTTCCTGCACCATTAAAACACTATACCTTAAGCATGCTTGCTTCTCCTCACTAATGAGGGTGACATACCTCAACTCATTCCTGCATTTATTATGGGTGTGTTTGATCCTCCATCTATCCTAGTCCATGCTTACAAACATATTTTTCAAGCCACATGTTTGCATAAGCCCAAATCCCAATGGTAATGAGGAGGTGCCAAACTATTGGAGAATTATTCTAAAGGTTCATGAGACATGAATGTTGGCTGATGTGAGGACGTCAGGACACCTTCTTATTAATTCCTCCTCTTTTTCCTCTTGGTTCAATCAATACAGTGATTCCATGACCTTTGATTGCCTTTTTCATGGAGTATTATAAACACCACTACATTTATCCTAAGCCAATATCCCTTGTTCCAATTTGACTCCCCTATTTGCTAAGTGATGCTGGGCTAAGCCAACAATACCCACAGTATGCATATAAAATGCATAATCTCATTCATCCCAGGAATTTCAATCTCCCTGCGTAGTCAACCCTTCATAAATTGCGGTTTAAGGCCCCTTAATAAAATCTCGTTTGGAAATGTTTCAAAGACTATTCAATAGCCTAAACCTTAGTTAACCTTTCTAGCGGAATCTTATTCAACCTTCCTAAACTTTGGTTAATTCTTAAACCTGTGCATATTAACCATACTCTCTTACTCTAGTCTTGGATTTACTCAACATAGATCATACCATGGTTAATTTCCCTTAATCTGCTTTATTTCCATTAATACATCATATAATAGAAATATACATAAACCACATTAACCTTACCTTTCCACATTTTCCACAGCCTTAACACATTTTCTGAGGCCCACCTTTATCGATTCAATCTCCACCATCGATTTCATTCCATTAGATAAACAGATGTTGCATGATCTCCACTCGTCCTCTAGAACTCAAATAACTTTAACTCGTGTCGATAAACTTCTCGAGTCCACTCAGCAATTGAACAACAATTGAACAACAACTTAACTACAACTGAATAACAACTGCACAACAATTGAACAACAATTGAATATCAACTGAAAAACAACTGAACAACAACTAAACGACAATTGAACAACAATTGGTATTTGAACAACAACTGGTCCCATGTTGACTTTCCATTTTTGCACAAGCGCTTCACTCTACGCCATTGATCAAAGCGTGTTGGATCCAATGGTTCACAATGATATCGACCAGGGAACTTCCCCGACACTTAACCACCCTTACAAAGCCGATAAGGATTTTAAATCCTTAATCTATAAAAGTTTGAGTCTACCTTTGAAGTTAAATTCTGATGTCTTTATGGCCCGATATCTATTGGATAATGGAGTCCATCAAATCCTACGGTCTGTGGCCCTTCCACTAGAAAGTGGATTACCAAATAGCTCAACCCCCGTAGTTGACTGTCACATAAGCGTTTGAAATTTATATCGACGATTGTGAGTGAGTGCAAGCCTTCGATCATGACCAAGACATCCATACACTCCTATTCCTCGCAATCTATTCCTCTGCCATTTTTATCCCGCCATTCATATTCATCTATCTAAAAGATCTGACGGTTCTTGTTCTTTTCTACCTACTTTTTGTTTAGGCCATTTTTTAGTGTTCTTGTGGTTTCGGGTTTCTTCCAGGGTTCTGGTCTTTAGTTGTTCTGCATCACAACTTCATCCTAAGCTTAACTTTTCTCGCGCCTTTATGCTTCCTTCACCTTCACTGTAACATTAAAGGCTTCCTCCTGTATTGTCAATGTGTACAAAGCCATAACACCTCTCTGTTACTCTTCTTTGTATTTTTCCTCTGATTCTGCACATGCAACTTCTGTTACATAGAACTTACTCTAGTTCACACACTAATTATAACTAAATTACTCCATACACACACATAAACTCAGAATCAAGTTGTTTGTATTAGTAAACAGGTATTTACACAATTTCTTCTCTCAGGCCTGATTTCCAATATTAGTGGCCTCTGTTTCACAATCTACCCATAGGCTTACAGTCAAACCTCTAACTAGCTAAGTAGCTAAATACCTAACTTGACTTGACTAGCTATCTAACCAGCTAACTATCTAACCCCTGATTATGCCTTTTAGGCTTACATTTATACAAAACGATTCTACAACCAATTCCTGGTTTAGATCCATAATCTTCTCCAAAAAACCCTAAAATATCTTCCTTATCTCTAAGGATCCTCTCTAATCCACAAAATCATGAACTAACACCTAATCTAAGATTTGAAATTAATTCCCAAATCTCTCAATCTCTCAACTATCCTAAATCTCTCATGTTCTCCTACATTTGAGAACATTTACAAATATGCCTCACAATACTTAATTAAATCTTTATTCTAGCTTCTATCACTCAAAACCTTAATAATTACATTAATTCAACACTTAGGAAACCAACTTCCTTAAAACACAATACCCCCTATGTCTACTAAAATACAATGATTCTTTTGAGTTGAGTGCTCTTGCATCAGACTCCCAAAGTAGAAAACATTCATGATCTCCTGATCATGTGCCTTCATATGTTGATAGAAAACCTCCGGGGTCCCAAACTTTAGTTTGTAGTTGTATGAATTCTCTTCACCCTTGTTGTTGTTGTATGCCTACTGTCTTCTATTTTATTTTCCTCTCCTTGTCAATCAGGTTCAAGTTCTAATTGATCATCCTTCCTGCTGCTATCAATCTTCTCCATATGGATTATTTCATCATCAACTACCATAATTCTTCAATCTCCATTTCCAACACATATTTGGGCTGGTCCATACTCTACCACTTACTGTTACCTCTTCCTCTTTGTTTCAGGTTGTTTTTGATGTCTACTAACTCTTCAAATTGTTGTTCTTCTCTTTGAAGTTTTCGAATTCTATCACTTACTCTTTTTCCTACGCTTACTTTTTCTTCACTTATTTTTACTTGTTCTGTCTCCATTTCATGCTTACCCTCTTTCATGATCATCCCTTTCTGTATTGAATCCTGAATGTCCAACATTCTTTCTAGCAATTGAACATCTATGTTCCATGGATTAAATACTTCCACAGAATCTTCCTCTTTCATTTTTATTTCGCTGCTCATTTGTGCCAAATTTTCTCCAGCATCTACAACTAAACCTACACTCACCAAACAATTATTAAAATTAGAAACATAAGGCCTCAGTGCCTCTTCCTCCTTTGGCAACACTTAAGTATGCTGCTCTAATTCTTCCTCCTATGCCAGCACATCAGTATGCTGATTTGAATTCTCAACAGAATTCACGAGACTGTCAGCTAGTCTCTCCTCCACACCATTTGTTTCAATGATGTCTTCCTGTCTTTGTCCACTGTAGCAAACTTCTTCATTCTCATTCAGTTATGATCTTATAACTTGAACACTTACTTTTTGGTTTTCTAGTCTTTTCTCCAAAAGACTTAACTCGTGCCATAAATTTGCCATCTCACTTGAAATTTCTCCTAAAAGCTCTGTACAATCCCCACTATCTTCTTCTTTGTCACAAGTATAACTTCTTGTTGACGCTACCTCTTCATTTTGTTCCTCCATCTCTGTGATAGTTTTAGATGTCTATCCATCACTCTCCCTTCGGCCATTTAAGAAAATCAATTCCTCTTTGTCCTCATCAATAGCGAATTCCTTATCATAAGACATGACTGTCTCATCTCTACTGAAGATATTTCTTCCACTAAGGAAGGAATTTATGAACTCCTTTTGTTGTAATAACTCAGCTTGATCTTCATTTGAAAGATAGTCATCATCATACTTTACTTGGCAATTTTCGGCTTCATTCAAGATAGTTCCATAAGATGGTTTGTCTTTTGCAATACCTACATTCACACACAACTTGTCATTTGTAAAACCACAAGACCTCATGATCTCATTTGATGATTCAATCACCAAGTCTTCCTATTGTTCCAAGTCCTTTACATGACATAAAAATATTTCAATGGTCTTCTCTTCAATCTCATCAAGTCCTTCACTTGATTGCTTGATATCCTTCTCTACTTCTTCTTTCAGAACAAAATTTATATTATGCTTGTCTTCTTTCTCCTTTATGTCAATATCAACAAATTTTCCTTCTTCAGATGTTTCACCTACAAAAATACACAAATTATCATATTTAAAATCATGTGACCCTTTAGTCTCACTTGAAGTTTCAGTCTTCAAGTCTTCATCTTCACCCAGAACTTCACCCTGCTCTGGTTCACAAATGGACACTTCCATTTCCAACTTAGCTTCTCTGAGTTTTTCTGTCAACCACTTTACTTGCTTCTATCGTAGCCTTCTTTGTAACTTATGGCACTTCACTGGCTTCTTCTTCAAGACCCAACCTAGTATTTGGCTTTCCTCAAGTATCATCATTAATACATTGAGTTGTTCTTTCATCTCAACAATCTCTTTGTCAATTTCCTCTTGAATCATTCTCTTGCCATTTTCCTTGGCATTCTCTTTCTTCACTTTTCTTCTGTTGTGGTCTTCCTCAGAACCTCCATTATGACTATCAGTAGTCATCTTCTTCTCCATATCTATGATTTCCTCACTCATTCACTATGAGCTGCATTAAAGCCTATGCAACAACAAGTCCTCCCTGCTTCCACTTACCTCACCAAGCTTTCCTTTGTACTTGGTATCTTGGCAAGCCCTTGGTTCTCTATCTTTGGAACCTCTTTTGAGCACTTTTCTCTGCTCCTGCTAGGCTTCAACTCATCTGCATATTCTAAGAACACAACTATCCTCTTTATCCAACCTCTGTTGAAATTCCTCAAGGTTCTACCACATTTTGCTTTCATTCATAAACTTTTACCAGCTTCTTTTATCCCTTAGCAATTTCTACCCACATCCTTTATGGAGTTTCCTTTGTGAGTTGCAACAATACCTCTGCAGTAACAAGTCTCCTTCTTGCTACATATGCCTCATTAAGATTCTCTCCTTTGAGCTCAGTCTTTTAGCGTTTCTCTGGTTCTTTCCTCTGGAACCAATTGAGCACTCCTTGTTCTAGGTTGCTGCAATCTTCTCACCTTCTTATGTTGCTACTTGTACATCAATATAAAGAACACACACTCTCCAATCTTAAAATCAAATTAACACAAAACATATCATCTCACCTTCAAGACCTCTGCATGATCTTGTTCTACCATTCACCTGAACTTTGAATGGATTGTCCTCTATTTCATTGCATTTGCAAGTTCTACTACACTTTATCCCTATGTGCCTACTATTTGTTAGATTAGAATATGATCTCCTCTTTCCTACATACACATCTTAACATATAACTTTGTTCTAAATTTTCTCAAATAAATTTTCACACAAGATTTCTTTGTGTTGTTCCGATACCAAACGTTTCAACCACAATTCTACTCTGACACCAAAATGATGCCAAGATAAGCCGACAATACCCACAATATGCATATAAAATGCATAATCTCATTCATCCCAGGAATTTCAATCTCCCTGCCTAGTCAATCCTTCATAAATTACGGTTTAAGGCCCCTTAATAAAATCTAATTTGGAAATGTTTCAAAGACTATTCAATAGTCTAAACCTTAGTTAACCTCTCCAGTGGAATCTTATTCAACCTTCCTAAACTTTGGTTAATTCTTAAACCCGCGCATATTAACCATACCCTCTTACTCTGGTCTTGGATTTACTCAACACTAATCATACCATGGTTAATTGCCCTTAATCCGCTTTATTTCTATTAATACCTCATATAATAGAAATATACATAAGCCGCATTAACCTTACCTTTCCACTTTTTCCACGGCCTTAACACATTTTTCGAGGCCCACCTTTATCGGTTCAATCTCCACCATCGATTTCATTCCATCAGATCAACCGCTGTCATGTGATCTCCACTCATCCTCTGGAACTCAAATAACTTTAACTCGTGTCGATAAACTTCTCAGGTCCACTCAACAATTGAACAACAACTTAATAGCAATTGAATAGCAACTAAACAACAATTGAACAACAATTGAACATCAACTGAACAACAACTAAACAACAACTAAACAACAACTGAACAACAATTGAACAACAATTGGTATTTGAACAGCAACCAGTCCCACGTTGACTTCCACGTTGACTTTCCCTTTTTGCACATGTGCTTCACTCTACATCATTGATTAAAGCATGCTGGATCCAATGGTTCACAACGATATCGACCAGGGAACTTGCGCGACACTTAACCACCCTTACGGAGCCGATAAGGATTTTAAATCCTTAATATATAAAAGTTTGGCTCTGCCTTTGAAGATAAAGTTTGATCTCTTTATGGCCCGATATCTGTTGAATAACAGAGTCCATAAAATCCTATGGTCTATGGCCCTTCAACTAGCACGTGGATTACCAAATAGCTCAACCCTTGTAGTTGACTGTGACGTAAGCGTTTGAAATTTAGATCGACGATTGTAAGTGAGTGCAAGCCTTCGACCATGATCAATACATTCATACACTCCTATTCCCCGCAGTCTATTCCTCTGCCATTTTTATCCTACCATTCATATCCATCAATCTAAATGATATGACAGTTCTCGTTCTTTTCTGCCTACTTCACGTTTAGGCCATTTCTTAGTGTTCTTGTGGTTTCGGGTTTCTTCCAGGGTTCTGGTCTTTAGTTGTTTTGCATCACAACTTCCTCCTGAGCTTAACTCCGCTCGCGCCTTTATGCCTCCTTCACCTTCACTATAACATTAAAGGCTTCCCCCTGTACTATTGGTGTGTACAAAGCCATAACACATCTCTATTACTCTTCTCTATATTTCACCTCTGATTCTGCACATGCAACTTCTATTACATAGAACTTACTCTAGTTCACACACAGATTATAACTAAATTATTCCATACACACACATAAACTCAAAATCAAGTTGTTTGTATTAATAAATAGGTATTTACATGGTTTCTTCTCTACGGCCTGATTTCCAATATCAGTGGCCTTTGTTTCACAATCTACCCGTAGGCTTACAGTCAAACCTCTAACAAGCTAACCAACTAACTATCTAACCATTGACTATGCTTTTTAGGCTTATATTTATACAAAAGGATTCTACAATCAATTCCTAGTTTAGATCCATAAACTTCTCAACAAAATACTAAAATCTCTTCCTTATCTCTAAGGATACTCTTTAATCCAGAAAATCATGAACTAACTCCTAATCTAAGATTTGCAAATAATTCTCAAATCTCTCAATCTCTCAACTATCCTGATTCTCTCATTTTCTCCTACATTCGAGAACATTTACACATATGCCTCACAATACTTAATTAAATCCCTATTCTAGCTTCTATCACTCAAAACCTTAATAATTACATTATTTCAACACTTAGGAAACCAACTTCCTTAAAACACAAGACCCCCCATGTCTACTAAAATACAATGATTCTTCTGAGCTGAATGCTCCTACATCACTAAGGTGTCCACTTTTGAGTTTAGATGCCTCTTGACATGATAAAACTCAATTATCTCAAATTTTCCTATTTGTATTCTTATTCTTTGTAGAATTAGGGATCGACCGTAGCTAAGGTTCCCTTTGAATTTAAACACATGTCGAATGGCTATCATAGAGTCTTCAAATACCATTAACTACCGAATTCTCCTTAATATAGGCAACTCTAACCCTACCACAAAACTAAAAATTTGGCTTGATTATTAGTAACGCTCCTCAAACCCCATGCATATTATATCTCTATTTCTTCATCAAGGCAATAGATAATCGCTCCCACTCCTTCCTCCCCTTTTATTCTTATTCTTATTCTTATTTAAATTTTTTTTATATATATTTTTAAATTTTGTATAATATATATTTTTAATTTTTTTTTAATTTTTTTTAATTTGTTTGTTTTTTTTATTCAAATTTGTTATTAGTTTTTTTCAATTAGTTTTTTCTTGGTTATTTTATTTTATTTTATCTAATTTTTAATAACATTTTTTTTTTAATAATTTTAGATTTTTGAAATATTTTGTTTTATATTTTTATATTTCTATTTATTTATTTAATTTTCTTCTTCTTTTGTTTGTTAGATTTTCTTCTTCTTTGTTAACTTTTTTTTCTTCATTTGATTTTTTGAATAATTTTGATTTTTAACTGGTTTATTGATGTTTTTTTCATTTGTTTTAAATGTTATTGATTTATATTATTATTATTATTATTATTTTTAAAAAATTTATTTTAAACAATTCAATTTTGTTTGGTTATTTTTACCCTTTTTGGTTAAAGTTGTTTCTAAATTTTTTTAAACAATAATTTTTTGGTATTTTTTTGTTTCTACTTAAAATTTAATGTGAATCACTATTTTTTGAGAAAAAAATATTAAAAAATGAAAAACTTCAAATATTATCATCCTTGGACAAAAAAAAATAAATCATAAAATCATAAAATTTTCTATTTTTCCACATTTTTTGTTCAATTTTTTTCCATAAAAATGTTTTATTTGACATGACAGCTTTAGTGGAAAGGTCCTAGGATGTGTATTTTTTTTAATTATATTTATATGCAAAATATGTATTTTTTGTGAAGTGTTTAAAACCATTATTTTTTAGTAACAATTATTTTATGTGTATTGAAGTATTAATTAATAATACACAAATTTATAAAAAAATCCTAACTTCAAAATATTATTTTTATTATTTTTTTAAACTTTTGCCAAAAAAAAAGGAAAATTTCATCACAAAAAAACATTGCAAAGAAAAATAAAAAACACAAACTTGAAAAACACTCAAAAAACAAACATCCCAAGAAGAAAGAAGAAGAAGACAACTTGAAAAATGGTTAGATAACCAACATTTAAAAAAAATGTGCATACTTAATACATAAGAAAAATTTGAAGTATCAAAAATATACCCCTCAAAAAAATGTTGATGTTGCATCAATGCTTTTCTAAATCAGCATGAAAATCACCAACATTTAAAAAATTGTCCATACTTAATACATAAGAAAATTTAAAGTGTTGGAAATATACCATTCCCCCGCCCTAAAAAAAGGTTAATGTTTTATCAACACTTTTCAAAATGGCATGAAAATCACCAACATGTTATAAAAAAAATGTCCATAATATATAAGAAAATTTGAAGCGTCAAAAATATTCTTCTCCAAAAAAAAGGTTGATGTTGCATCAACACTTTCACAGTTGGCTTGAAAATCATGATTTTATGCAACCTCTAAAAAACAAGAACTTGATATAGTTCTCATTAAGATGGTAATTTTGTTAAAATTGTAGTCTATCACCCCATGCAATATTTAGTACTAATTGTCCCGATCAAATACCGTTATCATAACACAATATATCCATCGAACCCCATGCAATGTTTAATACTAATTGTTCCAATCAAATAGCTTTATCATAACACACAATATATCCATTGAATTTTACCTTCATCCATTTGTATTGTCAAATAAGTGTAGATATTTCATGATGGGTGAGTTATGATATTAGATGTGTTAATTATATGTTCCTACTCTTCTGACAATCTATACATTTTTGGGGAATAACATATGGATCCATTAATTATGGAGATATTAATTGTGGTATTAAACCTTCACTCCTGTAATGGTGGGATATCCTCAAGAAATATATTAATCATTCGAGTCAATAATACATAGTAAAAAACAATACTATGATAACACCATTCCTTCTCTTCAAACCACTGATTGATTTCCTCCCTGGTGGGATTCCACTTTCCCTTCAATAAAAAACGTTGGTCCCGATAATGAAACCATTTGTTAGTATTAGGGATGGTTTGACCCAAGTTAATGAGCAAAGTGTGGCCAACAAAACTCCATTGGACATTTTGGCATCACTTGCATAGTAGATGAAGTATCACTTGAGGCATCAATAGGGACTTAGAGGAACCAATATTTTGCGCAACGAAGGAATCAAAATCAAATGTATGCAAACATAATACAATACTCAACTCATGGTTTGTATGCTAAATATAGTCATATATATTCAAAACAGGTATCAGAACACTGATAATATTTTTAAATGGGGTGCCTCAATTATTCAATGCATTATAGCATACATGTAACTATACCATGAATTACTTGAAATCAATATAACTAACACATGTAATCATCTCATAAAACATAGGAAATGACACACAACAACCTTTAGCCATCTTCTATTAACATTTAAGAGGGGCATTGAGTTCAAGATTACAACATTACAACATCACTCCATTTTGGCTCGCCAACCTAATAATCACAACTTTACAACATTACAATCACAAAAACAACAACAATAAAAAACTTAACTAGCAAAACATAACCAACCCACCCAAAAACTATCTAGTCCACTTCGAATTACCCAACCTGAATCCCTTCAACATCTTATTTGTACATAGTTATTTGATCCAAAGTTGACCTTGGTAACATGGGAAATACCAGGAAAAATGATTACCATGGGAAGAAAATCTATTATTGCTAATATGGACTCGATCAAAAGTGGCTCGAAAGATATAGTCAATATTAACCACTTTGGCCCATCCACTTCACGCATCGCTCCTTTTTATACATTTTTCCCTTATGCGCTAATTGTACACACAACCCCTTCTACAATAAGTTTGCACATGGATTCTCTGTGTTGTTTTCTATTGTATACTTTTGCATGCAATTCCACCAAAATTGACACAAACAAAATTCAAGGTAATTGAATAAATACTTAATGTATAATAAAGGGGGATGTTCAATCCTAGATAACTTGGATTATTGTAATATGTTTATTTCAAAATTAAGAGAACTTAAATGGAATAAAGTAAATTAAATAAATATCTTATTTATTAGGGAAAATTTTCTAATTAAGTAAAATGACAATAAAACTATGAGTAAACACTAACACTCAAGGGGAGGTGTGAAAAAATTAAACATAATCTAAATAATAATACATAAATAATGTTTAGGGGTAGCCAGAATGGGAGGGGTGATTCTTGGCCCTAGCAGACAAACAGAGTCACAATTTGCATGGAAATTGGGAACAACAACCAATAATCAAGTTGAGTTCCTTGCTCTATGGAAAGGATTAAATCTAGCGATTGAACAAAAATCCAAAGAATTATGATATTTAGTATCACAATGATATTGATTTGGTGAGTATGGGAGGAAAATCATCACTCTAATGTGGCCTCATCTTCCATGGAGATGAGGATCCTTCTCCAACTTCAACATTTTGAGAACGTTGGACTCCTTCACGTGTCAAGGAATTTAAATTCCTCAACAAACACTTTAGTAAACCAAGGAACAAGGTTAGCACAAGGAAACTTAGAATTAAACAATTACCATTCAATAATCTCTTCATTTTCATGAGGTTACCAAATCTTTTAGAAGGGAAATCTAATTCAATCCATGAACATTTATAAGGAGGAAAGTTGAATATTATTTGAAGCATGATATATGTCAGCAAATCAATATATTAGAATTGTGTGCCTCCAAGATTTGGTGGTCATCACTCATTGATTAACATTGATTGTCCTCTAAGGAGAGTACCCCTATCGCCTCATCATTATCACTTGGACAACACACTCACTCCCTCTCCGCCTAGCATATCATAAGACCATCCTGGGATTTGGTCAATTAACTTGCCAAGGAAGGCATTTAATTTGCATCGCACCGAGGTCATCTCTTGATTCTCATCGTAGAAATTCATTTTTCCAACAAGGTACTTGCAATTGCTTTATGTTTGAATTTTCAGATTTTCATCCAATGGAGACTAAGAAAGATATTAGAGGTCATAATGATTTCTTTAGTTCAAATAGTGATATTTCTAAGGTTTGTGTCTGTAGACTCAGTTGGTATTTATATCCCCCTCTGGGCTATAAGTTTTGTATGGCCTGATTCTATCATTCTTGTGTATAATTGAGTTTGTCTCTACAAATTAGTGTTACTACTAGATAATTTTTCCATGGTGACTGTAGGTTCTTCTTCTTGTAACCTTGACTTTGTATACATCAACACAATATTCAATAGGGTTCTTGATGTTGAGAAATCAATGTTCTTATAGATTATGGCTTATTCCTCTTACTTGATAATTACTTGTGAGTATTTGTTGCATTTTATTACATTTATTATGTCTTATTCATCAAGTAATTACCAAAACATAAACCCCATGAATATCACAGGAAACTAAGAACACAATATGTAGGCTCCAAGCTAGGGAAAAACACCAGAAGGGATAAAACCCAAACAAATTCTCTTATTATAGAATTAGATCAAAGTGATACATCCAAGACTCAAGACAAAGACCTCCACAAGAAACCAAGTCATCCATCCTTTATATCCTCCAACCAAAACAAGTAAACAAGAATCACAATTGATCAAACCTCTTCAAGAGATGAATTACAAATTATCCAAATGGGACTTGGATGCATGAAAAAATTTCTTCTTGACTCAATAGACCTTAGAAGCTTGCAGAAAAATAATAATAAATTACTTTTTTTTTCCTTTTTTCTTTTTACAAGAAATAAATATTAATGCAAGAACAAAGATAATTATGAAGACCAAAGGTAGTTACTATTTTCAACACTCCCTCTTAACTATGGAGGTATTCATAATTACACAACAAGATACAAGGATACTCAAATTGAAATATTATCATAAGAAGAGTTTAGATTCATAATCCATCACCAAGCATCGACATGATAACCAACATTATTAATTTTTAATATAACAAGACCTTGACCAACATGTTCTAACTCTCCACCAGATTAGAGCACAACGTTGGGAGGCATATCTTTGGACACAAACACCACAACCTCTCAAGGCACATACCCTGTCTATATGTTCACTAGGTGTGTCCTTACATGACTATTCTTATCTTGGATTCCCAATATTCAAATAATATTGCTCCTCTTCAACTACTCTTATCTTGGATGCCCTAACTCATCCTTGAAGAGTATCGGCTATTGAGACTACTTCTATCTTGGATTCCTAATCCTCAATAAGTATCAGTCCCTGATGCTTATCTAATCCTCCATTATCCCTATCAATGCCTCACTAGAATTACAATTATTAGTCCTATCCTAGTGCATGACACATGGAGAATAGAGTGTCCCTCATCACTCCCTCTCAACTAGGGAGGAGATATATACACGCCCAAGCTTGTCTCTCAAATACTCAAGCTTCTTATTAGGAAGATACTTCATCAATATATCAACTACCTATTCGTCTATGGAAATGTAATATAGCTTCATGATCCCATCCTGCACCAAGCTTCGAATATAATGATACTTATTATAGATATGCTTTTTCCTGTCATGAAAAATTGGGTCTTTTTTCAACCTTATAAAACTATGATTGTCACAATGTATAATGGTGGGATCCAATGGTCCTTCAAACAAATCTAATAGCAATTTTTAACCCAAACAACTTCAATACAAACTTCACTTGCTACAATATATTCAACTTCAACACTACTTAATGCAACTAAGTCTTATTTCTTGTTCATCCCTAAGATCATAGAAGGTCCCAAGCTAAAAAATCCACCAATAGTTCTCTTTCCATCTGCATCACTTCCTCCCCAATCTAAATTTGTATAGCCCAATAATTGTATCTCAATACCAGCATATCTTGAACAATGATGTATAGTCCCACAAATATATCTCAAAATATGTTTAGCTATTATCCAATGATCATGCCTTGGCTCCATCTAGAATTGACTAAGAACATTTACTGCAAAACATATGTCAGGCCAGGTGTTCACAAGATACATCAAGGAGTCAATCAATTATCAGTAAGATGTTGGATCAACAAGGCTTGAATCTGAAATCCTTAACTTCTTCAAATCAATGGTCATTGAAGTTGTCATTAGTTTTGTTTTCCATCATACCAAACTTCTGAAAAATCTTGCTCACATATTTCTCTTGACCAAGGCAGATCTCATCATATTTCTTCCATGCTTCGAATCCCAAGCAGTAATGCATTAGCACAATGTTCTTCATATCAAATTCAGTTTCTAATTGTGTTTTACATGTTTGAATATGACGTTATAGACCTATAATTAGTAAGTCATCCACATAGAGTAGTATGATCACATGTTCATTCTTAACCACCTTGATGTAGAGATTAGGATTTGCATAAATTTTAACAAAACCAAGACCTATTAGATATGCATCCATATTGTTGTACTAAGATCAAGGTGCTTTCTTCAAGCCTTATAGAGCATTCTTAAATCAACAAATGTGTGTTTCCTTATCATGAACTTTGAATCCCTATGGTTTCTCAATGTAAGAATATTCATCAATTGTCCCATTCAAAAAGGATATTGTTACATCCATTTGATTAATGTTTCATCCCATAGTTGTAGCCAGAGAGACAAGTGATCTAATGGTTGTATATCTAGTTTTTGGAGAAATAATTTCTTCATAATTGATTCCTTCCTTTTGGAAAACTCTTCTTGCCACAAACCTTTCCTTATACTTGCCAATGCTTCCATCAACTGCATGTTTGATCTTGTATACCCATTTGGAAGTGACAACAAATTTGTGTCTAGGTCTAGGGACAATTTCCCAAACATCATTCTTCATTATAGATTGGTATTCTTCTTGCCTTGCATTATTCCATTCTTGATGTTTGACTGCCTTGTCATAAGTGGTAGGTTCTACTTGAATAATTTTAGTCATGTGAGCTGCATAACCTAAGGCTTCTTTCTTTCTCTGAAAGTTTCCTTTGTTGTTGCATGTCCTTTGACTTCCTCTAGAGTTGTCTTAAACCAAGTTGGCCTCTTTTGATATTCTGGAATGATGAATTGTTGCATTGTTTCACTTGGTCCTTAAACTCCTTCATGATTTGTTGTAGCTTCTTGATTATTCTCATGCCATGAGATTTATTCAAAGATGGGTCGTTCTTCCTCATCAAAATAAATGGGGATGTCTTTGGATTTATTGTATGCAGTATTCTCATCAAAGATGACATCTTTGCTTACTTTTATATGATAATATTCCTTAATGTAGACTCTATAATATTTTGATGAAGTGATATATCCAACAAAGAGGACCCTTATAGTGTTGGGATGAGGTCCCCTAGGTCATTTTTGGGGTTAAGATAACCCAAGTTTTGATACAATTTTGTAATTAATGTAAAGTATCTGCTATTTGTGGATGCAGAGCGCGTAGATGATTAGGAGTCAAAGGGGTTTAGCCCCTTATTTTATGTAAATTTTGAGTCGGTTTTGAGATCCACCCATGGTCCACGGACCATGGCATTGCATGAAAAAAGATATAAATAGGTGTGTCTTAGAGAGCCTAAGGCATAAGTTTGAGAAGAATTAATGAGAAATGCATAGATACAAGAGAAGTGATAGTGAGAGAGAAGTGGGTTGATAGGAGAAGAAAGGCTTTGTAGCTGAGTGCGTAGAGGCCTAGGTAGAGTCTACACCTGAGTGTGTGAACCCCTGCAACTGAGTGCGTAGAGGCCTAGGTAGAGTTTGCACCTGAGTGTACGAACCCCTGCAACTGAGTGCGCATGGTAGTTTTGAGTCTGTAATCCCGAATTGAACATCAATAAAGACAGTTTCCGAAGAATTATTGCGTATTTTTGTTTACTTATGTTTATGATATATGATGTCAATGAATGATGTGTTTTATGCAATATTGATTGAATGTTGTGTGATTCTGGTTAATAATTGTTAATGATGTACGCAATGCATGTTTAAGTAATTTCACGAAGACTCTGATGAATTCTCTAATGTTTATGAATAACTTAAGTAAACCTATGTGAACCCTGATTTAAGACTACTTTTTGATGTGCATAAGTAGATATATTAACTGTTAAAGGTCCGCAAATATTGATCGTAGACCTTCGCGAAGACCTGAAGGTTGGTTACCAGGAGTTGTAGTAACAAGCCCTAAGAGTGTATCAATCTACACGAAGGCAGATCTGAGGTGCTAAAAGACATCACACTAGTCTTTGGATGCAAAAACTTGGTCCTTGCATCCCTCCATACTGCTTCGGTTGAGACTGCAGCCTGCCCTACGCGGGTTATTGCCAAAAGGGCCAGTAGTGTAGGGATTTGTTGGTTGGCACAACTAACTCTGAACCTGGGTCAGGAACCCCTAAGCCAACAAATGGTTCTATTGCCAGGACTGGGATCTGCTTGAAAGAGATGTGTGATGTTACATCACTGGAATTTGACCAAGAAAGAAGTTGAAAAGTGTTTGGATTGGAAGATTCATGGTTCACGGCACCGGAAAATAGGAATCCGCCCCTGTCAAAAGAAGAATGGTTGAACATATATCTGTATACATAGATACATGAGATCTTCTTTTGCACCTTTCCCATTGACTGTATGAATAGTTGGCTAAATTGACAAATATTCAAGGAAGGTGGAAGCTCAATAATCCGATAGTGTGGACCCCAAAATTAGAGTGACGGTTACAAGCCTCTGAAAACAAGATCGTGTGGGTTTTTAATCATTGTCTCGATCGGATTATAGTAGGATTTGTTACAAAATTTGCAGTTGATACCTCGGTCAGCTATAGCGAAGTGGTGATTTTTCAATCGACCGTAAGGTAAGTACTTAAGATCTTTGAATACCTGGATTAAAATGTTGCTATGTGAAAAAGGGGTGATGCCATTACCTTGATGTTCAAAGCTACACGAAGTGGACGACTCTTTAGAAATTATGAAGGATTGGGACTAGAGAATAGTCCATTGATTGGGCCTCCCTTAAGTGATGACGAAGGGGTGGAACGGATGTCACCACAAAGTATTGTCTAGTTGATAACATAGGATTTTCCAAGAACACATCATCCATCCACTCTACCTCCACCTCCACCGCATACACCTTCGCCCACACCTCCACCTCCACCACCATTCAATATGGTGAACATGATGAAGCTACCAATTTTCAAGGGCATAGGAAGTGAAGATACATAGTAGTTTTGGCTTGTTGTGAATGCTCTGTGGATAGTGAAACATATTACTGATGACAATATAAAGAAGGCACAATTGGTTACCGCTCTGCAGGATTGTGCACTGACTTGGTATATTAAGTAATGTTCTGATAATCCTCTTGCATTGCTAGCAAAGAATAGGGCATATTTAAACAAGGAGTTTAGTAAGCGGAATTCTGACTCACAGTTAGTAATTGGATTCAAGGAAATTATGATGAGGGTCGATCAGATGCCTTGGGAATTAGATCAAAGGTTGAAGTGTCATATTAGAGAAGCTAATATGCATCTCACAGATAGTTAGCATTGTGAATGGTTTATAGCTTCGCTTCTACCCCACCTAAGGATTTCTCTATCACAACAGAAGATAGGAACATAGGAAGAAGCCTTGGATATTGCAATGAGGTTACATCCATTACCTATTCAAGATTTCACCTTGGGGGTATAGTAGATCCACTCCTAGTTGCAGAACCTACACCTAGAAATACAAAGTTTGAAGAAAGACAAGGAGACTAAACCGAAAGTGCATGCCGAAGTCTAGTGTTTAAAGTGCAAGGGCTAAGGGCACGATAAAGACCACTACCCAGTGTATGGGAATTATATTACAGGAGGGGGACCAATTCCATTGAAACCAGAGGCCCCAATAAGGCCGAGTGTGGGCATTGCGCTATGGTGTGCTATTTGTCAGGTTACTGGAAAACATGCGATGGATAATTGTAATTTACTCAAAAGTTCATCTAGAAACCCCAACAGTTGTTTTATAGCTTATGCAAATTAGTGGGCCACGATGAGTGCCACTGTCACAACTATGAGATGATGATGGAAAGAAAACCTATATACCGGATGCAGGCAAGAAACGTGGCCTCCAGAATAGGGTGCCAGAGGAGTGCGCGGAGGTTATCAAGAATGAGGAAAGGGCCGAGGAGGAGGAGGGCCTAGTAGAGGCCGTGGTCAGATCATCTGCTACAACTGCAGACAACCAGGGAACTATGCATAGGAGTGGAAAAATTAGACACACCTATGATGTCAATACTGCAGCCAGTTTTACCATACTATAGAAGAATGCCTAGTGTTGATAGCTAAAATGCAAGAGAAGAAAGTGTAGCCTCAATAGCCTACACAAAAATTACAGATGATGAGGTTGAGCCCCGCGAGGAGAATCAAAGTGTGAATATAGTATTGAGAAGTGGAATAATGACCGATGATGATAAAGGTAAACAACCTAAAGAGGAAGGACGGGTCCGCAAGGCCCCATAGAAGGATCTAAATCGTGCTAAGGAAACATTTATGGAATCCAAGAAGAGCTTTGTTGAGGCCTTCACCTCAAGAAGCCAGGACAAGGTGCAAGAAAATAGCGTGCTTGCAGAGATTGATCCCTATGTACTCACTACATTTTTGGAGACCTGCATAAAACTATTGTGTGATAGAAAATATGTGGAAGGACTGCAAGAATTAATAAACAAATGCACTAGCAAAGAGAAGCTCTGTGATGGACACCAGGTGGTTAGAAATATTGGAAAACAACAGGCAAGAAAGAGGCACGAGATGAGGCTCATCACGCAGATAAGTGACTATGAAATGGACGGGGTCATTTTGGATCTGGGGTTCGATGTGTAGAATTTTTGAATAATACGACACTTATTCACAGAGATTATCCTGATTATACACTATTGCGGAATGCATGCATAATACATAACCTCATCTACCATTTATCATCAATTTTGCAGAATTAAGAAACAATCACATGCGCACATTGAAACATCAATCACACATATTAACACAGTATATCACGGGGAAAGCATACAGTTGAAAACCCCAACTATCTGTATATTATATTGATTGAGAACATGTAACAATACATAGTACAATACTCCTCACAAGTACTCAGTACTATCTCCACCTGTTATACACAAACTAGCTCAGATCTGAATCAATCACAGGTTCAAATCTCCTTCACTGCTTGCCTGTCTCCACTGCGCAATCCTACATGAGAATAGATGAGAATGGCTGATCCAAACTCGTATTTCCCTTGTCTATACCATGCAATCCTCATTGGCAATACTCAATCCATTGATTGTGCAAATCACATGCACAACTATAGTCACAACTG